>VDFB02013881.1:0-49452 GCA_007258455.2 Sequoia sempervirens | reverse complement strand
CAAGTTTGACTTTTGTGAATATTGTATCTTTGGTAAACAAAACCATGTGCATTTTTATAAAAGTTCTCATAAGTCTTATGGGGTTTTGGACTATGTGCATTCTAATTTTTTTGCTCTTGTGAATGTTTCTTCATTATCAAAATTTGTATATTTTGTTTCTTTCATAGATGATTATAGTAGGACATTTATTTGTTTTCTCATAAGTAAATCTAAAGTCTTCATTCGGTTTAAGGAGTTTAAGGCCTTGGTAGAAAATCAAACTAGTATCTAAAGATAAAGTGTTTGAGGACTGATAATGGTGGTGAGTTTTGTTCCACATAATTTGATAAGTTTTGTAAAGAACATGAGATTGAAAGGCATAAGGAAACCCCATATACCCCTCAACAGAATGGAGTTATGGAGAGGATGAACAGGATGTTGATGGAGAGGGCTAGGAGTGTGCTAAGTGCAGCTGGCCTTGAACAAAATTTTTGGGTTGAAGTTGTTGCCACTGCATGTTATCTCGTAAACATATATTGTACATCAGCTCTTGTTGATAAGACACCTATGGAGGCATGGTTGGGAAAGAATCCCTCATTGATACATCTTCGTTTGTTTGGTTGTGATGCATATGCTCATGTGCCAAGGGAGAAAAGGTCAAAGTTGGAAAAAAATGCTTTCAAGTGTATCTTCATCAAATATGTTATTGGTGTGAAAGGGTACAAGCTTTTGGATCCAGTGGCCGAAAAGGTTCTCTACAGTTGAAGTGTTATCTTTAGAGAGATGAAACCTTCTTCCACCATTTTGTAGCCTACAAAAGAACAAAAGAAAGAAGATGTGGTTCAACTTCCTCTTGACTATAAGAAAGTTGAACCTGAAGCCCAAAATGGACCTAATGATATGGTACAGGTAAAAGATGCCCTAGAACTACAAGTAATGAGGCAAATATTGGAAAGACTTTAATTTTTTTTTATTGAACAATGTAGATTTACAAAGGAGAAAATATCCCTCTAAAAAGAGCTTGTGAATAATGAAGAATCCCAAGAAATAACAAAAAATCGTAATAGATTAGCCTTCAAATTGAATTGAGATTGTAGCAAATAAATCATCTTTTTGATCCTCTAATGTTGCTAATGTGTCATTGTTTACACATGTTGCTCTAATCTTGACTATTTATTTATATTATACCCATACAATGAAGAATACCAAAATAATATGCAACCCAATAAAATATTGTAAGGTGAAGCCACAATAACAACAACAACAAATATAACCAAAAGGAAGCAACAATGGACAACAAGAAATTTTGACCTAATTGAATGAATAACTAAAGTATGCATTATAAATAATAGTAAAATAAATAACATTAACATCACATAATTTATA
Organism: Sequoia sempervirens; assembly: GCA_007258455.2. Classification (NCBI taxonomy): domain Eukaryota; kingdom Viridiplantae; phylum Streptophyta; class Pinopsida; order Cupressales; family Cupressaceae; genus Sequoia; species Sequoia sempervirens. The sequence goes on along the minus strand of VDFB02013881.1, from coordinate 48,087 downwards.
ACACCTAATTGATTTCAAACAACATCTAACACCATTGTAGTAGCACCATAAAGCCTACCTCTCAACCATTACAATTGAATGAATACTCTAATGTAAATAACACCTTCATATAAAATGCTTTATTTTGCTTGTAAGATTAGCAATATTCCTTCCTATAGTCCCTAAACAAGGATTGGAAAGAACTTTGGACATGGAGTAGTTGAAGAGCATGATTATATTCTAAACTTGAGCATGCTTTGAAGTTGCCTAGAAAACAATATCATATTCAAGAATCTAGAGAATTTGAAATTTGGTATCATCCAAAAGAGTACTAATCTTGGAATTTTCTTTGGAGACTCCATTTAGTTGAGAACAAAGAGAGATACATTGAAATAGGATGTCAAAGTAAAACTTTAGCATATTTCCTTTCTATTGAATAATATTATTCAAAAAAAGTACCAGACATCTACTTGTCCATATAATAAGAAAAATAATCTCTCATAGTAATGGCCACAACATTATATTATAAAGGACATTACCCAAGGTAGCTTCTTTTCAACACAAAACATGATAAAAAAAATAAAAAGTAGATAAATGATTGAAAATACATTCTATTTTTTTGTCCATAAACAATCCTAGAAAATGTGTTTCAAACTTTCATTATATGCTTACAAAAAGGTAATTTTTAATTGATTGAACCATCATGCATTTCAATCGACCCCCCATGTGTAGCTTGTAGTGTATGATTTTCCAAGCCATAATGTGAGCATGAGCATCAATTTTAGACCTCCAAATTTGAACACTCAAGTTTATCAACTTCTTTTCTCAAAAATTACATCTCCAATTTTGGTTGAGTCTTCGATTTAATGGAAAAATTAGAAGGATTCTTAAATATATATTTTAGAGGGAAGCAAAAGAATTGGTACTTAGCAAGCCACAATTAGTCTTTGTAAAAAATAAGTTGTATACGTGTGTAAGTTTCATAACTAAGTCCACAAGAACCAAAAACTTCGTAAATATCAAAAACTTGTTATACCCCTATTTAAACTAAAAATACTCTTAGATCTTTAGGGTTGATGCAAGAAGTTGGGTACACAAAAGCTCAAAAAGTGGAAGTGTTTTTGTTGTTTTTCAAAAAAATTCACACTTGGACTGAAAATTTGAGGCACTTACATAATGAATCTTTAAAAACGTTAGTAATATGAAAATTTGAATTTTGAATCTAGTTTCCAAATATATAAATTATTCAAATACCCAGATTATAGAAATTAAATTTTGATAGGGATCTATAAAAACCACTTTTTAAAAGTCCATTTTTTTTACAATACCAAGCACGTGTACGGACAACACTTTTTGACCCAAATAAAAGTATTTTGCTAATTAATTTTGGGAAAAAAGAGCTAACAACATGAAGTTTTGTCTGAATTTTTTTGTTGTAATTTTTGGTTGAATATTTTTTTTTTTATTAAATTTTTATTGGCCTTAATTGCTGTTTACAAAAATCAATGTGTACGGACAACATAATTGGACCTAAACTAAACATTTTTTGAATCTTTTTTTTTCATTGTGTAGAGAATTGTCTGAAGTTTGATGCCATATAAATGTTTTTACAAGAAACTTAACCAAAAAAAGTTATTAAAAAACAAAAAAAGTCTGATATTTCAAGTTTGTTAGAATTGGCTATGGATGCCAAGATCTATGGACCAAATGGAAAGCACAAGAAAAGAGAGAGAGAATATGACAAGAATAAACTGTATTCAATGTCATTAATATGATATGATTTTGATTATTACAATGAGAGAGACCCCTTGGTTATATAGCCAAGGTAAGAACATAGAAGGGCATAAGATTATGACAAGTGTCGTAATCTTATGACATGAGACAACTATGAAGACCTATCACTCCACAAAAGGTGGAGAGATAATCACATGATGTGTCCACAAAAGGTGGAAGTGATAAAGTAATGACATGTCAAGTCCACCAAAAGTGGAAAATCTCCAACAACCTCCTATGTGGTCCCTAAGTAAACTTAACTAAGGTGTAATCATGACCTAGGACAAGGTACAAGACATTTAATTACACCAACACCCCCCCTTAAGTGCAACTTAGGGAGAATTATTATGCAAATGACACAAAGATGCAAGATGGGTCCCGGCTACTAGGCCATGTTAGGTACCCATGTACACACAATGCAATCAATGCAATCTCTCACAAGCGAGGAAAAGGAGAAAACCCAGTGGGACAAAAATCCTCCCCAAAAGAGAGATGAAATACAAAATAGAAATACTCTCAATGAAGAATGAGAAAGTAAAAACCCCATATGAGGAAAAATACCCCCCATAAGAGAGAAGTAGAAGAGAGACAAGGTAGCCCCCCCTCAATGTTGAGTCTCCTGCAATGATGGTAGAAGCTCGACATTGAATGCTGAAGATGATCCAATCTTGCCGAACAACGTTCCTCCCCTTAGGAAGAAACAAAACCAAGGATGTATGCAGGATGTCAAAAATATGGATGATGTGTGATGTCTCTGAAGCATGCTCAAGTGTCTCCATGTCGATGCCGAAAGTTGACACACTCCAATCAGGCATTCTAGGCCACACTACTGAAGAGGAAAATCCAACATCTAGTAGAGATGAATGTAGAGCACAATCCAAAGACAAAGATATCCCCTCTAAAGACAAAGAAACCAACTCCAAATGTTGTCCAAAAGTATCCACACTCACGCCAATCTGTGAAGAATGATCATGTAGAGAATGAACAAGAAGGTCAAGGAGTTCCCTAACAACAACAGAAGAAGGTGCATCTTCATCAAAGAGAAGATGAATGTCATCAATGGTGTCCTCCAAATTTGCAAGATGAGACTCCACAAACAAGTCTGAAATACCTGTTAGGAAGCCATCCAAAGTAGCCATATCTAGAAGACTATGTATGTCCTGCTGCACTGAATCACTAGGAGCCAAAACTGTTGAATCACAAGTATCCTCAGGTACAACAATAGATGAATATGTGATCTCAATAGGAGGAGGAGAAGCAAGAAGAGAAGTCTCTGTGTCAACTGGAAATTCAAGACATTTATTATACTCAAGCTCCTCTAAAGTATCATCATCATAGGGTATATTATCAACATCATCAAGGGGAATTAAACAATCTGCAATAGGATCATATGGGAATGGAGAGATATGATGGTCTCCAAAGATCTCCCAAATCTTGTTCCAAAGTGTGTGTGGGCACTCGATATCTAAGATCTCCATAGGAATATCAACACCAATATATGAACCAATTAATCCTACAATGTGATCATTATTATTACCCCAAGTTGATTGCTTCCAAGGTGTGTCTGGTTCAGGTATGAGCCCATAAAGATATGGAAAAATCTTAAGCCACCTGAGATGTGTCAGAATACCTTTCTTCCAAGACTCATAATTATCCTTATTCAACATTACCACAGAAGGATGAATAGAAAAACCCATGATACCTCCTCAAATGATCAACACAAATGAATCAACCACAAGAAGAATCCCCCCCAAATTCACTCAATCAAAGAACCCCCCAAGCAATATCTAATTTGGAACTTTATCAGTAGTGCATTTACAATTGCCACTTGCCAAAAACAGCAAAGTGGTCTTTGATCTTGGTGCTTACAAATGCCAAAATAGGCCATAGTATCAAGTACAATTTTTGGTAGAAAATGAGATCAATCTGATCCTACCACTGAGAAGTACACAAAAAATTATGCACTTTCAAAAAAAATTGCACCCAAAAATGTTACTGTAGGAGCAAGATATGAGCTCTCAAAGTTCCCAAAATGAGGACGAAGCAACAACACCTATGAGAATCTGCAATTTCTGGAAAATCCAGGCACCAAAACCAAAAAATGATTGCACTAGTGCGTAGAGCACGAAAAATTAGCCCAAATCAAAAAAATTGCTCCAAAAAAGGAGCCAAAATGACTGAGATATTAGCCTTCAAAGTTTGCCTTCCAAAATCAAAATGCAAACCGTGAGGGGGGAGGAAATTTGAAAACTATGCTGATGCAGGCTGACATCAACATCTCACTATGTTAAATTTGACGTCCCATCGCCCGTCAAAACAGAATATTCTCTCCCTGGTGGAAAATGCCAAAAGCTCGAGCTTAACTTTGACGGTTGAAAGGTCGTCACTGCTCGTCGTCAATTTCTGCCGGAATATTTGAAGTCAGCCGGAACTTTCAAATCTCTGCCCAAAATTTGTGTTAACCCACCAGAATTTTTATAGCTATCGGCTGTATTCAGAAACTGTCGCCGGGTTATTGATGTGAAGGGCCCGCGGGGGCCACGGCGGTACGCCACGTGGCGTGCGGTGATCCCTCCCGCAGGTACTGCGGGTTCAGGCCCGCGTACAGTACACTCTGCGGTACTGTGTACCGCGGCTAGAGTCCGCAAGGAAATGTTTTTCCTTTTGATTTTTTTACAATGATTTTAATACAAAATTTTCAATTCAAAATTTTTTCAATGAAATTCAATCGATACAAAATTTTATTTTTTTTTGAAATTTTTCAGAAAATATTTTAAAAACTGAATAATATTTTTAAAAAAAATCGTACCGACACAATAATGACGACCTGGAGGCCATACGGCTCTTCGGGCAAAAAAAAATTGCCTCACCGGATGACTTGCTCCAAAATGGATGAATTGACAGTCGATCTTAGGGTTTTTGGCCCTTTTGGATGCAATGGCAGGGTCGAATTTGACCCAAAATGCTCCAAAATTGCAGCTACCTTCTGGATCTGGCAACCACACTTCAGCTTCAAACCCTCATAGATTTGGCCTTGTATCTCCGATTTGGACGAAACAAAAGGCAAAATCGACTTTCTCGAACCTTCCAGATGCAATGGTGAGCTCAGATTTGCACCAGCAAGCTCAGATATGAACCTGCAACAAAGAGCCACGAACGGAACCTCCTCAGATCTGGGATCTCTCTTCAGAATAAGACTCTAATGGCACCCAACCCGCTCTGATACCATGTTAGAATTGGCTATGGATGCCAAGATATATGGACCAAATGGAAAGCACAAGAAAAGAGAGAGAGAATATGACAAGAATAAACTGTATTCAATGTCATTAATATGATATGATTTTGATTATTACAATGAGAGAGACCCCTTGGTTATATAGCCAAGGTGAGAACATAGAAGGGCATAAGATTATGACAAGTGTCGTAATCTTATGACATGAGACAACTATGAAGACCTATCACTCCACAAAAGGTGGAGAGATAATCACATGATGTGTCCACAAAAGGTGGAAGTGATAAAGTAATGACATGTCAAGTCCACCAAAAGTGGAAAATCTCCAACAACCTCCTATGTGGTCCCTAAGTAAACTTAACTAAGGTGTAATCATAACCTAGGACAAGGTACAAGACATTTAATTACACCAACAAAGTTTAAGGACTAGTTTGCTTAGAAATTAATTAAAAAATAGCAAACATAATCCAATATTAATAAAAATTATATATTTGGAAAGTAGACATTGTGTTCTCTAATGGGTTTTAATTTTATAGATTGATTTTAAAAAAAAGTCCATCAGTCATATTGCCAAAGTTGGACATTCTTCTTCAATCTGCCTTAGTTTTTTAGTTGCAGGTCAAAGGCTAAGACTCGGATTGCCAAGCCTTTTCCAAGCCTAAAAATGAGGCAGCATGTGGGTTGGGAATTTTGAATTTTAAAAATGCATACGCATTTTTTATAAAAAGCGTACACATTACAAAACACATGTGTTCTTTATTTTCTTGATTATTTAAAAATAAATAAAAAATTAAGAAACGAGTACCCATTTTAAAACGCGTACCCATTACGTGTTTTAAAATGGGTACCAATTTCTAAAAAGTATTTATTTTTTAAAATAATCAATTTTTACATGTTATAAAACGTGTATGTGTTATATAACGTATACGCGTTTTTTAGTGCATACGCATTTTTTAGGCTTGGGTACCCGAAGCATAACGCATACGCATTTTTTTAATAATGCGTACGTATTTTCTGTGAGAATTTTTTTTTGGCCGAAACTTCCCCTCTTCGTGTACCCAACTTCTTACTTTTACCCTTTACTAGGTAGCCTTGTCAACTATATTAAAATTTGAAATGTCACCAAACTATTGAACCCCTTTTTAAAATAAATAATAATCTTACCTTGGGAAATAAACAAGAGGTCAATTGTGATAATGAACAAGTATGTTCCACCAAATCGAAGAAGTCATGAAATTGAAACCATGTTGCAAGGAAGAATTTTTCTAATGTAAGAACTTGCAAACTTACTACAAATCCTTCCAAATGCAATGCAAATGAAATAATTTTTTTATGTGAAAGAAGAGGGTAAGAAGGATTTTATCTAATCATCTTACAAATTATCATTTCCCATTGAAGCAAGACTAATATGATGAAGAACCAAGTTTTTCCATGTTTCTCCTAAAACAACTCTAACTATCTATTTAGTTGATAAACAGATTCCTTGTGTCTTATCATCCAAAATACATAAACCACCTTTAGCTTTTGGTTGTATCAAATGTAACCAATAAGTGGATTTAAAATAATTTTTCTTGTCCTAATTAAACCAAAAAATTGACAAATACTTTATTTAAGTCCTCATATCCTTTTTTGGAGGGAATCAATCATGAAGAATAATAAACATGTGAAGCCAAGAATATGTGGTTCACAGCTTGAATCTTTCCTGCTAGTGGAAAAAATTGTTTCCCAAGTATAAAGATTAATTTTCAACTTATTGATGAACCAATTCCAAATCTTAGAAAGAAGAAAACCCAAGTAATATGTGATCTACCCATGTTTGATTTTTTCCATTCTTTAGGAATCCATTATAGAACTAGATCAAATTAAACCATGACAAATCTGATTTTATGAAGTACTAACTTTGAGCCAAAATATATAATATAAGTTTATAACATCTAACACATTATTAATTTCCCTTTTTAGAAATTTGAAGAAAGAGCATATCATCATCAATAAATGTGAATTGAGCACAACAAAATTGTTCGGATGGAAACACCCTTTATTAATTAATTTGGTTATATTTTTTAATAGACAACTAAGTGTATCAATAGTGAGAATATAAAGGAATGGTGATAAAGGACATACCTACCTAAATTATTGTAGAGGGAATAGATCAAATGAATAATTATTAATTACTAGCTATGCTTTAACATCATTGAATGGAATTTAAAAATTCTTAAACATCTTGGGCCCAAAACCCAACCAATGCAGCATCTTGAGGATGAAGCTCCATCATATTATGTCATAAGCTTTATCAAAATCTAGCTTACCAACACTATATTTTGGCCCAATTGTTGAGCTCATTTACTAGTTTCCCAAAACAATATTAAGTAAATCAAGGATAAATCTTCCACCAAGGAACCCTATTTCTTCAATTCTAACTATCACTTTTTCTATTATTTTGATTCTCATAGCTAAAGATTTAGCAATGATTTTATAAGAGGTGTTAAGCAACGTAATAAGATGTCATCCAAAGATAGTGTCTTCATTTTTTTCTTTTGAAAGAATTTTGAGTAGGACTTTATTAATATTAATGAACCTTTCTCTAGAGCCTCCAAGTATAAAAGATTAAAATATTCCTTAATATTTCATCACATCAAGTCTTGTAGAACTCTATTGAGATCCCATCAATCCTAGGACTTTTATTAAGGGCCATTAAAAAAATAGCATGTTTTAAGTCTTCAAAAAATAGATAACAGTCTAATCAAGTTTCTGCCAAAAGGGAAAAATTTAGATTTGATCTCTAGATGGAGGCCTATTACATTGCTCAACACATCTTATAAAATCATTGCTAAAGCCTTAGCCACTAGGATTAAACTGGTGGCTAAAGGGATTGTTAGACCAAAATGAACTAGGTTCCTTGGTGGCATATTTATAATTGATTTAATTTAATATTGGCTTGGGAAACTCGTGAATGGGCCCAACAAACAAGGTAAAATGCTTTATTGGTAAAGCTTGATTTTGATAAAGCCTATGATAGGATATGATGGAACTTTATTCTCAAGATGTTGCAGTGGTTGGGTTTTGGTCCCAAATTATGTAGGCATGTTTAATTGCTATTTAAAGAGGTGAATGTTCAACGAGTGATCAATAATTCTTTATCCGATATTTTCCCTTTACAATAGTCAATTAGATAGTTTGGATGTCCTCTATCACCATTTCCTTATGTTCTAGTTGCTTGTGCTCTTGGTTATCTGCTGAAAAAATACAATCAAATGGATCTTATCAAGGATATTTCTATTCCTAACAATCAAGTTGTGTTAAGTTCACACTTTGCTAATGACAGTCTACTATTTATTCAAAATTTTGAAGTAGAAATTAGTAATGTTTAGTAGGTTTTAAATTTTTATTATGAGGTTGCAAGCTCGAAACTGGCTTACCATAAAATTGGATTCATAATGATCCAATCTGATTCAATTTGTGACTAGATTCCTAAGGAATGGAAACAAATTAAGCATGGGTAGATTACAAGATATTTTGGTATACCTTTTGGATTAGGGGTATACTTCATGATATGTGGAATTGGTTTATCAAGAAAATGAAAAATAAAATCTTTATTTGGGGAAATAAATTCCTATCTTTAGCTGGTAAAATACAAATGATAAATCAAAATTTTTTGGCCTCTCATGTATATTATTTCTCATGTTGGATGCCTTCCAGAAAAGGCTATGAAGACTTAAATAAACTTATTTGCTAGTTCTTGTGGTCAAATTGGTATGGACAAATGAGTTTTAGGGCCTCCTATTAGCTACACTGCATACAACCTAAGAGCAAAGGGGGTCTAGGACTTTTGGATCCTAAGACCCAAGGGACTTTCCTATTCGCCAAATGGATAATAAGAGCTGTGTCAGGAAAAGAACAATTGATGGAAAATTTTGGTTCAGTATCGTATCACTATTACTGCTATGAATAATAAGTGGCAAAATGTGGGATGGCTAGATAAAATTTTGCTTGCTCACTTTTTCTATGTTAAAGTTTTTTTTCCACTCCAATCTATTTTGAAGGCTTGGCAACAAGTTTGCAAATTTTTAAATTGGAGAAGGAATTCTCTACAACATGGTTTCAAAATTTCCACTTCTTCTATTTGGTCGAACAAAGCTTGTTCAATATCATGGACAATCACTAGCTATTAGCTTTCCTAAACAACCTCTCTATTTCTTTAAAAAAGGAGTGAAACAGTTTAATGATATTTGGAATTTTGATTACATGGATTGGGCCAATTGGCAAGATATCAAGAGTGTCTTTACTCTTCACAATAAGTTTAAAGGATTCTTGGTTTTTGTGAAATTGTTGGTTCTTATAGAGCTCCTCGTGAAAATTTGCACATTTTTACATTGTAGCTTCTTCAAGGATTGGTTGTGGATTGACACACATCCTTTGTTATGGTTTCTTCTGAAGAAGATATATTTTAAGCTTCTTCCAAACATGAACTTGAACCTAAGACTTAACAAAAAATGGAATTGTAGCTTTCAAGAAAGAAATGGAGAAGTCTCAGTGCTCATATTTGGAAGTCTAAGGTTGAGGCTAATGCCCAAATTTTGGCTTGGACAGTTTTGCATCATAAGTTACCTGTAAGGGATAGATTAAAGCATTTGAAGCTCCAACCAGCCAAATGTCCATTTTGTCAGTGAAATGAAACATAAAACATATTTTTTGGGACTATTTTAAAGCAAAGAAAAAGTGGAATATAATTTTTGGACAGCTTCCTGTAGTTTTTGATCATGTATTACGATGGAAAGAAGCAATATTTGGTTCCAAACCTCATAATAATTTAGTTGTTGATACTATGAGACAGTGTATTTTATGGAAAAGTAGATGTTCAATAGTGTTTTCTAACCACATTTTGCATCATGAAACAAACCTTCTAATGCTTTACTCTGGCATCATGTTTCATTTCATCGGTTTATGTTCATAGCGAAAGAAGGAGCTCAAAGATGGTGATTTCAGCAAAAAATTGGATGAGATTAAACTTCAACTTTTGCAGATACACATGGGGGATTTTCATGGTGCTAGACAAATAAAAAACTTCTTCAAATTTAAGTTTTAATTGGCTTTTGTTATTTATGACCAATGATGTAGTATTGCTATTTCCAGTCGGACATTGTGTTTGTATTCCATAACTAGAGCGGCACGCTTTATTTTGTGTTGTTGCTATTGCTCTTTGAATCACTGTCATGCTAGCTGCATGCTTACAACTGGATTATTATTTTTGTATAAATTTAGCTTAATCTGTACAATGTTGTTGGAACTAAGGTTCTAGTTCTTTTTTCTTTCCCATACCCTTTGTTACACTGATATTCATTTTATTGTATCTTTCTTTATGCTTCATTCAATACCAAAAAAAAAAAAACTCACTTCTTGTGAAGTAATATCAAAATTCACTAATCTTTTCTTAAGCTTTCTATGTGATATATCTTAGTTACATAGATCAAACACAAATTACAATCTTAAGAGATAAGTAAACTCGTGTATTCTAAAGTGCTCTTAAGCTTTCGACGTGATAGACCAACGTAGAATTTGGTATACAAGTGGACGGTGAAAACAAAACACCGCTGACAATTGTAGACGGCTTCGAAGACTTTTACAGATAAAATCACTGTGCACCACACAAAACTAACAATTGTACACGACAGGCACTGAAGTGATATTAATCGAGCTGGTTGCTGCGCAATTTCAGTCAGTCATCCATATAAAATATTGATACCCTTACAATTTTATCTCTATATTTTTATTAATATATGAATCTAGGCCTGTAGATTTATCCAAAATTCGGTATGAAACATCAAAGAGCCTACAAATATCGGCCGGGTGCAGATCCGCTCTGAGAATAGTAAGAGTAATGGCGTGTGATTCAAGAAGCTTCCACTTTGTGTTGGTACAAAGTTGCAGACCTCCTTATGAAAGAGGGTCACACTGTGTCTTCCCTTGACATGGCCAGCCAAGGCATTGATCCCACTGATGCAGATCACATTTCCACATTAGAGGAGTACAATCAGCCTCTCACAGACTTCTTTACGGCTCTTTCTTCCCATCATAAGGTGTGCATTTTTTACACAGATGAGCTAAAACAAGTAGTACGACAATGGTCTAAATCTGATAGGACAATATTTGTATAGGTGATACTGGTTGGCCATAGCGCTGGTGGCTTCAATCTGACTTACACCATGGAGCACTTCCCAGATAAAATCTCTGTTGCTGTTTTTGTTACTGCACTGATGGCGCTCAGCGGAACGACTGCCTTTGACAATTTGAATGAGGTTTACTTCTAATATTCTGCTTTCAATCTTCAATGTTTTGGTGAATGTTTTGGTTTTCATTGATTTTTATTTTTTTAATCAGAGTTATGAAATGGAAAAGGGTTTTGAGAAGTCCTTAAAATTGTGTACATCAAGAAAGAGCATGAGACTAGAACTTACAAAGAAACAAACCTTAAATTCAGAAGACTTCCAATACAAACAGCAAACTCCCAACAAAGGGACAGTCATAACAACAATTATGGAGGATTGAACCCAAAACCTTTCCAAAAAATGGAGTCAAAAGTTGATCTCTATGGAGAACCATCTTACCCTTTTTCAAAGAAGATCTAGGCTCAACCAAAGGACAATTCATAGGCTCTGCATCTGGTTTTCTCTTTTCCTTAATGGGAGACCCTTTTGCATTCCTTGCAGGACCCACAACCATAGTGTCCAATTCCTTCCCTTGATTCCTCTATGTATAGCACTCTTTAAACTCTAAAACTCCTTCACTCTTGACAATTTGAATGAGGTTTACTTCTAATATTTTGTTTTACATCTTGGAATGTTTTAGTGAATGTTTGTTTTTTTTATTAGGGGAGAGGGCCAAGTCGCCACCCACCCTAACTTCACTCACCCTAAGTTACTAAATGGTACATCATATTTTCATGAATTTTTTTGGGCTTATTCGTATGTGACTTAAAATCTGAAAGCTATTGTTTTATCTTTTGGGTAGTGACAACGATCATAAAATGAGTTGTTACGTACAAAGGTCCAAAAGTGGTCATTTGGAGGTGTTGAGTGATACCCACACATAGACACCCCATTACCTGCTATGAGCACCAAACAAATTGTACAACTCCTCCAATTAATATTGCTAATTGTGCATATACATAGACAAAAACAAATCACTTTGTAACGACATATTTTGTGTTCATCATAACCATAACCACTTAGAAGTTGAAACAATAGATTTAAGTTATTAAGTCACATATGAAGAAATCAAAAACGAATTGTGGAAATTCGATGTACCATTTAGGAGTTTAGGGTGTGCAAAGTTTGGGCGGGAAACTATTGGGCCCTCTCCTCTATATTGTAATTATATTGACATGGTAAACTACACATGCACAAGTCAACATGTATTAGTGCATGTGGAATACTTTACTAGGCTTTTAATTTTCATGCACTGGTTATTGTAAAGAAATTAATTGGGGGTTAAGTGTACGACAAGTAGGCAACTATTGTTACATGACTTTGGTTTATAAAAGGCTATTATTGTAATAGATTGTGATAGTTAGAGTGTCACTTTCATGGAACATATAACAATTTTCATGTGCATTCCAAGCATAATTACATATACTTTGGGCGTTACAATTACTTATATAAATTTCATTAGCATGAAGAAGTTAAAATGATGCAATATGGCTATGGGGTTCTTTTCCCTTGAGTAGATTTTTTTGTATATGTTTGGCCCCTATGTAAGGTATATAAAAAGTAGGAGAATATTGGGAAAGGTGTTGTATACCTTGTATAAAATATTTTATAACTTAGATTCATCTTGAAATAAGATGTCACACTGTGGGTAGAGCAGCATTTTCGTAGCAATTTGTTCTTTGTAATATTAAAGGTAAATGCATTTAATGTATTTGGGGAGTCACATGAAGACATGTTATCTTGAGCACAATAATTAAATTAAGTGTCATATAAATTTTTCCTTAGAGATTATAATAACTCTTAGATCTAGAGTCAAACTTGGGCACCTACATTTGAAATGTTATGGGTGCATTGATTAGAAAACTTAGCAAGTTTTCTTGTTGGCCCTTCTCTATAAATAGAGTGATTGGGATGGGATATTCATGTGAAGGTATTAGTTAAGTCAAAGATGTGTTCCTAAATCTCCTTCATGGTTGAAGAGTGTTAATCCCTTATTTCTTTTGGTTGTGGCATTACAGTATTTCTATGGGTGTATGGTTGTGATGTTGTTGGTTTCTTCACAGGTTAGAGAGCATGTGTTGGAGGTGTTAGATGATTTTTTGTGTTCAAGATATATTTTTTCTTCTAATAGAGCACATATATACATTAATAGTGTTATGCAATAGATTTGTTGTTGATAATACATTGGATGTGCTTTGGACATGGGGTTTTTCCCTAATTTACTTTAGGTTTTGGGATTTAGAGTTTAGGTTTTAGGATGTAGGCTTAGTTTCTAGTGTTTAGCATCTAATTTGAGATTTTGGAGTTTACATATTGGGTATGTGCAAGATCATGATGGGCCAAAAAGTGGCAATATGAAAAAAGTAGGGTTTTGCATTCGCAAAAGAACACGAAAATCTCAAGTTGACTTTTTTTTGGGTTGGGTGTCAGTACATTGCTCCAAAGCAATGCCCAAGCCAAAGTAGCAAAAATCAAATATCTGATTTGTGTCGGGTATAAATAAAATGTATTGTATTAAAAAAAATTTAAAATGAATTGTAACAACAAGATTTTGGTGTTACAAATTGGATATCCGATCTAAATCGGATATCTAATTTTTGCACACATAGACCCAAGAGAGAGATAGAGGGTTGAGGGTAGAGGGTTGATAGTATAAGGTTGAGGGTAGAGTGTTGACAATATAGGGTTGAGGGATTAGGGTTGAGGGATTAAGGGTTTAGGGTTTAAGGATTAAGGGTAGAGAGAGAGAGATATAGAGCGAGTGAGAGAGATAGAGGGAATGAGTGAGAGAGAGAGAGGGAGACTTGAGAGAGAGATAGAGGGATACTTGAGAGAGAGGGAGGGAGTGGGAGAGAGATAAAGGAATGGAGGGTTAAGGGTAGAGGGTAGAAGGTTTAAGGGTTAAGGGTAGAAATCAGAGAGATCAGGGTCAAAATCAGGGTCATCAAAATCCAGAGATCCGGGTCAAGTTCCAGAGATCCAGATCCAGGATCAAATCAGGATCGCTCAAAATCCGGAAATCAGAACAAAACAATCAAAATCAGGATTCAAAATTCAGGTCCGGAAATCACGAAAAATCAGAGATCAATCTGCGCATAAAATAAAGAGAAATCGAAAAATCCATCGCTCAGTCCGGAAATCGCAAAGCATCAGAAATGATAAATAAAATCATAAAAAATGGCTCAAAATCAAATTAATCATCAAATCCAAGATTCAAAATTCAGATTCCAGAATCCATCATCATCATCTTTCACAGATCGTTTCCAGATCGGGATCAGATCAGGATCAGGATCAGGATCAGGATCCGTCAAATCAATCCATTTTGACTCAATCTTTGCGTCAGATCAGATCCAAATCGACAAAAGGAAATGAATAAAAATAAAAGAATCCGGATCCGGAAGAACAAAAATCCCGTCAAAAGTTCGGTCGGGATTCAGGATTCAGGGGTCCGTCGAAAAGATCAAGATCAATCGCGCAAAGTAAAGTCGAAAAATCAAAATGCATCGTCCGGCTCGAAAAATCAAAATTAAATAAAACCAAAAATCGAAAAACAAAAATCCAGAGATTAATAAATAAAATCGAGATTCCCGAGATTCAAATTCAGTCCATCCCTCATCGGCAAATCATTCTGCATTCAGGATCAAACTCGGGATCAATCCATCCAGGATCCAGGATTCAGTTCAGGATCAAAAATCTTTGCGTCATAAAATCAAAATCACGCAGACCATCATTCCGGATCAGGATCCGAAATCAAGCATCATCGACTCTGCAGATCAGCTATCAAATCAGGATTCAGTTCAGTCAAATCAAAATCAAGAAATCATCAGATCGTCAAATCAGGATCAAAATCATCGAAATAGTCAAGACAGTCGTCGTCACTTTGAAAATCGAAAAAATCAAAATCAGGGTCATCAAAATCCAGAAGTCAGGTCAGTCCAGAATCAAAATCACTTTTTCAAAATCAAGGATCCGAAAATCAGGATCCAGTTCAAATCAGAAATCAAAATCAGGATTCAATTCAGGATCCAGGATCCAAAATCAGAAAAATCAAAATGCTTTCAGATCCAGAAATCAAAATCAAGTTCAAAATCAAATCCAGGATTCAAGTCAATCAAAATCAAAATCTTTCATAAAGCTTTTTGCATCAAGATCCGTCCAGGATCAAAATCAAAATCCGCGACCCTAAAATCATTTCAAATCGAAATCAGGATCATCAAAATCAAGCATCCAGAAATCAATCCGCTTTCAAAAATCGGCGGCATTTCGCTTTTTTAAAATCAGGATCAGTCAGGATCAGATCCGGGATCCGAAATCAAAATCAATCGAGCAATCAGGATCCAAATCCGAAAAATCACTTGCATCGAATCGAAATCGATCGAAAAATCAAAATGGATCGTCCGAAAATCAAAGTCCGGAGATTCAGTTCAGATCGAAATATTCAGGATCAGGTCAAATCCAGAAAAATCGCAAAATCTTTACGCTCGAAATCGAAAATCAGGATCAAAATCAAAATCCAGGTCAGGATCATCAAAAGCATCAAAAAAGGAAATCGTCGGAAGGAAAGAACAAAGAAGTCGAGCGATCAAAAGTCGGGGATTAAAGGTCACATCCGGGTTATAGTTCCGGATCGGGTTCAGTTCGGGTCCGATAAAAGGGAAAATCCTAAAGGAGTAAAATTAAAGAACAGAAAGATGGCGGAGAAAAATCTCAAAGTCATCAAATTTAATTATCGAATATCGAATATCCGGGTCACTATAAGTTCAAAATGAACAAGATGTGTCACTAAATAATAAATATTAAATTAGTATAAACCATAGATATTGAATGTTCTTTACTTAAATTTACTTTCTATTATTTTAAGCATTTTTTCATAATCTTATGCATAGAACCAATACCACAACATTCTTGATTCTCCTTAATGCTAACAAGATGAATACAACATGTTTATGACATCTAAATCCTTTACCTTTATAACTAATTGTTTGCATAATCTTGAATTTAAGATCATATAATTGATCAAATTGAAAAGAAGAATCAATAGTAGAACTAATACCATCTAAATCACTATTACATACACAAGCTACCTTAATATCCTTAAATCACTTACCTACATAGAGGGCCACCTATATCTAGATGGATCCGTTATAGAAAAAGAGAACTTGTAAGGCTTTGGATCACTTTGTAAGGGTGTAAGTTAGAACTTGTAAGACTTTGGATCACTTTGTATGGGTGTAATTTAGAACTTGTAAGGCTTTGAGTCACTTTGTCAAGGTGTAAGTTAGAACTTGTAAGGCTTTGGATCACTTTGTAAGGGCGTAAATTTTGTTGTATCTTAATCATTGTTAGATAATGCGTCATCATTATTTGAAGAATCTTTCTTTGTAGATTAATCTTTGATTTGTCAATTCTATTGAATAAAATGTTTAGAATCATAAATCATCTCACAATCAGTAAATGGTTGAGGATCTACTAATATTTGATATCTTTTACCATTACGACAAAACTGGCTGCTAGTACATCATGACCTCTAACCATCCTTTAATGTGTACATCAAATTGTAATGAGTACTCATTATTCATCACCTAATAATTGACCATCGTAGACTTTGGTATGCAAGTGACGTACTGGCTATACAGCCAACAGAATGCATGTTTGACTCTTTATTAGTTAATTGAAAATAAAAAATGAACTCACTTCTTGTTTTCAATTATTTAATAAATTCAGTCAAACGTGCATCCTTCTGACTGCATAGACGTTGCCTGCAAGTGGACGGTGAAACAAAACACTGCTGACAATTGCACGCGGCTTCAAAGATTTTGAAGTCACAGGCATTGTGCACCACAGAAAACGAGTGGAAATACTCCAAGTACTTTGTAGGAAGATCGGACGAGTCCAAACTTATAGTTGTACACGGAAGTGATAATTTTACCCTTACAATTTTATCTCTATATATTTTTATTGGTATATGAATCTATAAATTTATCCAAAATTCAATATGAAACATTAAAGAGCCTACAAATATCGGCCAGGTGCAGAACTGCTCTGAGAATAGTAAAAGTATTGGCGTGTGATTCAAGTAGCTTCCATTTTGTGTTGGTCCATGGAGCCTGCTTTGGCGGCTGGTGTTGGTACAAAGTTGCAGACCTCCTTATGAAACAGGGTCATACTGTCTCTCCCCTTGACATGGCCGGCCAAGGCATCGACCCCACTGATGCAGATCACATTTCCACATTAGAGGAGTACAATCAGCCTCCCACAAACTTCTTTACTGCTCTTCCTTCCCATCATAATTAGGAGTGCATTTTTTACACAGATGAGCTAAAACAGGTAGGACGACAATGGTCTAAATCTGACAGACAATATTTGTATAGGTAATACTGGTTGGCCATAGCGCTGGTGGCTTCATTTTGACTTACACCATGGAGTGCTTCCCACATAAAATCGCTGTTGCTGTTTTTGTTACTGCACTGATGGCACTCAGCGGAACGACTGCCTTTGATAGTTTGAATGAGGTTTACTTCTACTATTCTGCTTTCAATCTTTAATGTTTTGGTTTACTTCTGATATTTTGTTTTCAATCTTCAAAAATATCGATCTTTAATGTTTTGTGAATGTTTTGTTTTTTATCAAATAGTTTTTTTATGAAGAGTTATGAATTAGAAGAGGGTTTTGAAAGACTTTAAAATCTTGTCTATCAAGAAAGAACATGAGACTAAAACTTACAAAGAAACAGGGCTTAGCAAACTCTCAACAAAGAGACAACTATAACAACAATTATGGAGGATTGAACCCAAAACCTCTCCAAAATAATGGAATCAAAGATTGATCTCTACGGAGAACCATCTTGCCTTTTTTTCAAAGAAGATGTAGACTCAACCAAAGGACAATTCATAGGCTCTACATCTGATTTCTTCTTTTCCTTAATGGGAGACACCTGTGCGTTCATCATGGAGCCCACAACTGCAGTGTCCAATTCCTTCCCTTGATTCCTCATAGTAGAACACTCTTTAAACTCTAAAACTCCCTACATGGGAGACCCTTGTGCATTCCCTACGGGACCCACAACTGTAGTGTCCAATTCCTTCCCTTCATTCCCTATAGTAGAGTACTCTCTAAACTTTGAAACTCCTTCAACATTCTGAATGTTCTTTCCCATGATTAGAAGATGGAATGATACTTCTTATCTGAATATGGTGCTTCTTCTTGATATATTGGCACAAATGGGAGAAGTGCCTAGCTTTATGACAATAAAAGCAAACTTGCAAAGAAGGATTTGTATTGGATTTTCTACTTCCAAACTCTTAATTTGAAGCACAAGTTTATAATATTTGACAGCACCTTATCAATATCAACACTTACACAAAATATGACAAAAATAAATCATTTCATAGATTTCATAACTTCGTCAATCGATAAAAACTGACCACTTAATAGTTCTTATATTCTCTTCTATACTTTTTATATTTAAGACAATGAAGATTCTGTTTAAATATAATAAATAAATTTATTTTAATTTCAAATTCACCTCTTTACATTTCTAATTATTTATTTTTGCGCATCTATAGATTTTGTCTCGACTTGGAAACCTGGGAGACTCCACGTTTTCCTTTGCAAATGGAGAAGAAAATAGACCCACATATATGAAACTTGGCAAACAGTTTTTAAAAGAATTTCAGTTACAAAACACACCCTCTTCGGTAAACTCTTGAAATCAACAACTACTGGGCTTATTTGTAGAATCTAAAAGCAAGCCAAATTCTTGTACCCAGCGGGTTAAAAAGATAACAGCAGGAAAAACTATGACAACAAAGATATCAAATCAGAAAAAACAGAACAGAACAGAGTGCACACAAATCTGTATTTTGCAGGCTAAATAATACCATCTTTATTCATGCTTATATAGAAGAAGAATTATATTGCTGCATAGATCGCAGCTTCTAAAATGAGCAGTTCACTGTCTCCTAACTGAAGTTAATAAAGGTAATACATTTTGCATGATTCGCCTAGAATTAAGGCTAAAAGATAAACGGTGGAAACAAAGCTTGTCGACTAAATATAGCAAACTACATTTAAACTGGTTGTCTAAACATGCACAACTGTGCATGACCATTGAACTGATCAAGATGGCGGTGGCGGTGTGCAGGGGAGTGAAGATGAGGTGCGACTTGAGTCTGCATGCATCATTTGTTAACATTATTTGGATAACAGAAGTTGAATACAACCATTGCTTGACTGATTGGTTGATATCATGGAATTCATGCAGGATATTTGTTTGACTAATTCTCTGCTCGAAGGATGTCCTTTCTGGGAAGGAGTCGTTTCCTACTCTTATGAAAATTATGGACGAGTTCCCCGAGAATACGTTGTAGCCAAAGAAGATAAAATGTTATCGGAAGAATTCTAGAGAAAAATGATAGCAGACAATCCTCCACAAATGGTATATGAGATAGAAGGATCAGATCACTCCCCATTCTTCTGTAAGCATGATTGACTTGCTCACATACTCCAAAAAATCGCCAATATCGCCAATAGACGCCTATGTAACTAACGTTGTGCCTTGTTTTCTTTTCAAGTGTTGTGATATTTCCTTGCATGTAACCGTATGATAAGAATCACGGGATTTCTTTTCTTTTCAATTGTTATGATATTTCCTCGCATGTGACCAGATAATAAGAATCACAGGATTTATATGATATTTAAAAATCCAGTAAACAATAGCCTTATCAAATGAGAACCTTACCAGATACTCATGCTTTGAATGAAAGAATGGGCTTATTCATAAGGGACGAGATTAAACGACGTATTCTAAGCTTTGACTTCTTTAGGTGTCTCATTTGAAATCACAATAGCTTCTCCAATAAGACTTGTCTATTAGTGTGATTTCATATGAGCCACCTAAACAAGTCAAAGGTTAGAGTGTGATGTTTAAACCAAAATAATTATAAGAATAAAATTTATAAATTCCTAATGGTGACCTGGACTTTGAACATATAGAAGTGTAAAGAAAATATAATACTTCTCCTAAATTATTTAGGTTAATTGAATAAATGTAATCATGAATTATATATTTAATTTAGATTAAATTTATTTGGTTAATAATAAACGTTATAATTAAATAAGAGGATAGTGTATTTAGCTCTCTAATTAGTAATAGAATAAGATAATTAATATCATGTAACATTTATTTATTATAATATACAAATTGATTGTCCTTGGTTTGATTGAACATGTTAGAACTTGTGCAATCCCATAATTATATACAATTCAATCCCACACCCATCGCTTTCAATCCTAATAAATATGGATTCAATCTAACATATGATATTAAATTGTGTCCTACATAAGTGATCTAACAATATGTTTCTTTATTAAGCTATCCACCTTTAGTCCTTTAGTAGTTGTATATGGTCAAGATACAAACACCTTTAGAAGATTGACATATTGATTGGAAACATATTCTCTTAGGGTAACCTCCTTGTTGAGCTAGATTGATAATGATGAAGAAAACATACACACACATGCAAATGGTCTATATGCAAATTATGTGGTTGATTCTTTATCTCTTTAGAAAATCAAGGTGTGATAATAAATTCTCATTGTTAATTTGTATGAATTAAATACACATTGAATGTCATTATATACAAAACATAGCAAAATTTCATACCAATATTTGTTAATTCAACTCATATTGGCTAGTAAGAAAGGTCAAGAATCTTGGAAGTTCAATTTTAAATATTAAATTTGATGTTCATTCTTGCATGCCAAAAGGACAATCTAGAGTGGTGCAAAAATTAACCTAGATAATGAAATAATAATTTTGATATGGTGATCAAATGTATTGAAGTATGAATAGGGTGTAGTTCCACGATTCACATAAACTAATATATATTTTTCCTAGTATGCTATGAAACCATGAACCACAAACTAAAATTTAAATGAAGAAAAAAATTAATAGATTTTTTAATATTTTGTGACTAGCACGAGTACAATGAGATTGGTGTCTATCCTAGGGCAATAGAGTCACATATGACAAGGAGAAATGGCAAAGAGAATAACAAACTATAACTGATTTATGCATTAAAATGCATCCACACATACTATCATAATCTTTATCCATCAATGAACAATTCAAACTCATAGACCAACACAAAAAGATATGTTACATGGCATGCAACAAGCTTAGAATTTTGTCATATTCCTCTAAAACTATTTACAATCACAACAACAAATGTTTTCAAGAAAAAATTCTATAAATAGTGTATTTTTTTAGTCTACCACACATCAATGGAGGGATAAAATAGGAAAGTAGTATAATAACCTTCTATTATAATTTGGCACTATCTTTGCCTCCCTACAACTATTTTGGAAATGCTTTTTTGTACAAGTCTTCCTTCTTGGATTGTTATTCTACTCTTCTTTGCATCCTAGTACTATCTAATGATAGAAAAGAGGGGCAAAACCCAATAAAGGAGCTTCACCAAGTGAAAACCCTAAAAAGTCATGACACTATAACAAAAGTGGAATCCACAATAGAGGATGGTCATGCCCAAAATGGATGTTGTAGATTGAACAGTGGCATCAACAAATGATTTTGGCCATTGGGAGACCATTCTGCAATGATGGCAGTAGATGGAAACAAAATATGCACTTTGAAACCTTCCAGCACCTAAAATGCATTCATGACATCAACAATTAAATGTATGGTTGGCAAAGAATGCATTGACGGCGTCCCAATTAGGTTGGAGGTGTTGGGATGCGAAGCCCAACAGTCATTCAACCCTTCATCTCCTCTCAACTCTTTAGTTCATAGCTGAATATGAGTGTATTAATATATGTGTATAGTCCATGTATTGATTGTAGTATTGGTGATTGATTAATAGAGTTATTTCGAGAGTGGATGTAGGCTATTGTCGAACCATTATAAATTTGTGTCTCTTATTTTGTTCTTTATTTTTTGTTTTTATTCTGATTCTCTACTCATTTTATAATTAACAATTGGTATCAGAGATTTGGTGGAAAAGTTGTTTGGAAATCATGAAGAATTTTCAAAAATAGACATAGTAGCTTTGGATGATTGGGCCCGAGCTCTCATGTCTTGGTCCTATGGCTCTAGAGAATTTTATGATGAAGTTGTTCATCCTACTAAAGATTCGCCATCATTTGATTTTGGGGCTGCTCAAATGAAGTTTCTAGATGAATTAGATGTTGAAACTATTTTTTTTTATGGAGGAGTTCATAGGCATGTTGGAATCTAGTAGTGATCGCAGAAGAGGAGTTGATGGGGCTCCCGATGATGATTATTGGTTTGAAGATAGGGTGCCTCAGGTAGAAGATGATTGGGCAACACAAAAGAAGAAAGTGTTATTTGCAAAGACTGATGATATTATTTATTATGAGTATGACAATTTGAAGAAGAGCAATAAATGCAGAATACGACAGCCATCCAAAAGGAGAAAGAAAGCAAGAGACAAAGAAGGGGCAAAAGAACACAATGAGCGAAGGTCTGAACATGTTCTGGAGGAGAATGAATCCCCATGTGATGGGGAAGTATCATGGGTTCCAAAAGAAAATCCCACACCCAAGCCAGTTGCGGATCTGGCATCGAAAGCTGGAAATGGCATTGCAAAGCTTGAGCCGGTCAAGCCTGTTGGTGTGGAGGAGGACCTACCTAAGGGGGAAGATGAACCTGAGGACCTGCTTGTGGGTGACGTCATTGAAATTTTTCTTAACCTTTTGGAATCTGATGAAATGTCTGTGCAAGACAGTACAGTCTCTGACAGGCAACAACATAATACATTGGAGGTGTTTGTTGGCGGGCAGTCTCTTCCTGAGCAGAGAGATTTCAAGGACCACAAAGTGGCAGCGACAAAGGTTGATGCAGAATTGTAGAATCGAGAAGTTGGGGATGAGAATTCCTCTAAAAAGAGCAATATGATGGTTGACCCTCTCACGGAAGTTGAAGAGTTACCTTGCCAAGAAGTGGACTCGGCATATGGAGACAAGGCCACATGGGTGGGTGATGTGGAGCGCCTCAAGTCTCAGAGTCAGGATTATGAAATTGGTGATGGAATAACTGGTGTGGTCATCACGACAGGTGCACTATTGGAGCAAGCAGAGCAACTTTTAGAATGGGGAATTCATCCCATAAGAATTGTTGAAGGTTATGAAATGACCTCAAATATTTCAATGGATTTGGAGTTGATTGTAATTATAACAGGTGGGCGAATTGTTCCAAGGTTTGAGGAATTGACATCAGATAAGTTAGGCAAGGCTGGACTGGTGAGAGAGAAAGCGTTTGGAACAACTAAGGATTGAATGCTCTACATATAACATTGTGCAAATTCAAAAGTTACTATTTTTATTTGAGGCGAAAACAAGATGATGATTGAGGAAACAAAGCGGAGTCTTCATGATGCGCTTTGTGTAGCCCACAACTTGATTCGTAACAACTCCATCGTGTATGGTGGTGGATCAGCTGACAGTTTAGATTCATTATCATCAAGTGGAGATATTAAAGGAAACTATGATGGTGAAAGATCAAGTTTGACCACCAAAGACAGAGACATGTCATGGTGTTTTGGTCCCGAGGGAGCAGAAATTGAAGATGCTTTACGACGGTCGATGGCCGCTTGTGCTCTGAACCAATGCAGGGAATGTGATATTTCGGATTTCTTGCTCGGATTGCAGCCGTCTCCGGAAGATGAAATGGAAGATTTAATATTTTATGAAGATTAAAATGGCGTACCTGTAAGGAAGAGGAGGAAATTAAAAAACCAAGTATCCAGGCAAGCTCAAGGCATATCATCTATTACTTTGCAAGAATCACAGGAAATGTTTGGTGATGTGGATGAACTTTTGAGTCGTCAAAAGAAAGGTCAGAGAGCAAGAGGGTTTGATGGTTTAGGAGTGGTTGATGATGACCAAGGTGAAAGGAGACTTGAGGATGAGTTTGAGCCAAGCATTTTGGCAGAGAAGTACATGACAACTAAAGATGATGAAATTCGTAAAATAGATGTTCCTGAGAGATTTCAGTTGTCTGAAGAGATTACCGGTCTGGTTCCACACAATGAGAAGGGTTTGCTAAGCCGACTAAATTTGACGAACATGGTCACAGGGGAGGTAAAGTTTTTTCCCATAGGGAATGAACCAGCGATCATTTTTTTAGGAGGACAACTAGAGCTTCAGATTGAGGCGATCAATTTGATAGATTCCATTCCTCCTAAGCAGTATAATTTGCTTATATGAGAAAAGGATATCAAAGAAAGACACAAGTCTTTGACAGATGAGGAGCTAGATGCCATGTTTCCACGGGAGGGGTATAAGAATTCTTATGTGTCGATCGGGACTCTAGCATTCATTGTTACTCCTGAGATTGTGTCGGAACCACCCAACAAAGCAGAGGAATTGCAGAATATGGAGTAGTTGCGCCCATGCACAAGTGGGCATACATTGCTAGAAAAATTGGTAGATGCAAAGACGGTTTTGCAGAAGGGAAGGTCAGAGGGCCAGCAAGGCCATCAAATGTGTCTCTTTGAATTCCTTGTCAGAGATGACACCGCCATCATTGTATTCACTGTCGGAGGAAACTTCTGCAAGGCATTGGAGCAACTGAGATATAATGAAAATATACTTGTTTTGATATGTTTGAGGATTCTTTTGTGGATGACGAAGGAGTGTTTTATGAACCGGCAGAAAGTAATGTTTTGATGGGCAAGTTTGCGCCTGAGAAATTATTAAGAGGAAATGTTGTTAACTCCAATTTGGCATGGAGAAGATTGATTTGTTGTATTTGTGAGCAATCATTGGCAAAACTCAAATCTTCGATGGGCCTAGTTGTAACTTGTGAGCTCGAAGGGGAAATGCAGAGGATATCATGCAATGCATGGTTGTACCGGTTGGACTTCACATTGGACTTCACGGGGGAGATTGTTGGGATGTGAAGTCCAACAGTCATTCAACGCTTCATCTCCTCCCAACTCTTCAATTCACAGCTAAATATGAGTGTATTAATATATGTGTATAGTCCATGTATTGATTATAGTATTGGTGATTGGTTAATAGAGTTATTCCTTGCTTGAGAGTCGATGTAGGCAATTGTTGAACCACTATAAATTCATGTCTCTTATTTTGTTCTTTATTTTCTATTTTTATTCCGATTCTTTGCTCATTTTGTAATTAACAGGAGGAATAGGTGAGAAACCATTGCATAGAAAAATAATAAAATTTTGAACATTTGGATGCCTTCTACATTTTGAAATGGAGTTGTGTAGGCCTTCAAAGTATATCTGAACATTTGTGGAAAAATCATTTTCATCAAGATATGTCTTGATATCTCTAAAACACCTGCAAGATCTATTAGGTACTGAAAATCCTATGAAACTTCATCTATCCCCTTAGGTTTTTCATTTTATCCCTTCCTTGCTTTCTATGGATATGTGAAACCTCGGTAAGGACTTGGACATGTCCAAACATCCCAAAAACTCCTGCAACATCCTCGAAGCCTAGAAACGTCTGCCACCTTTCCATTCGTTCTTCTTAATTCATCAGGGATTCCATGAGAATTGGGAACCATTGGCTCCTAGTTCCTATGGAACATTTGACCACTGATTTTGTTGTTAGGGAGAATCATATTTCATAGGCATGTACTAAGGAGGGGGCTCAAGTAAAAATGCGCAACATAAATGTGAGTCCCAACTCAATATATTCCAATGAACATTAGATAGAGCACCATCATTATTTGTGGAATATTCTTTTGTAGTTCTATCTTTGATTTGTTCATTATATTTAATAAATTATATAGAGTTATAAATCATCTTCAAATATTAAATAGTTTTTGATAGAGAGGAAAAAATAGGTTTTGAATGGACCTGAAACCATCAGGTTTTGAAGGGACCCAAAACCCAGACAAGGATGGTCAAGCTGCCAGAAGAGAAGTCAACAAAGGCCCACAACAAAACAAAGACAAACTAGCAGCCAAACCTAGCTTCCCAACCCATAATCTAGATATTACATAGATCTAGAACCCATTGGTTTTGATAGGACCAACAACCCAAGACAATCTAATTTTGGCAGGGACCAAAAACCTAAGAGAAAAGCCTGCAACAACCAGGCATAGTAAACCAGTCACTCAAGTTAATTATTCTCTCCAAACCACTGGCATGAACAACTAATACATAGGTCTACAGAGCCCCAAAAGTATACAAAACCTTGCCCATCAACATACCTTCTCCCCCTCTATAGGAGAGGCCATTCCAAGAATGTGAGGCTCCAAACATGTTCCATAAAAACTAGTTGCTCTCTCCACCTCTATAGGAAACAAAACCCAACTCATCCAAACCACCGCAGTCAACGCACTCCAGCATAACACCATTCCACCTCGATAGAAATGGGAACCCCCTCAATGGGAAAAGCCAAAAGTGACCTTCCACCATAGAATACACCTCAACCCGAGAGGGAGAGGACTCCACCTCCAAAGGAGAGGTCTTCACCTCAATAGAAGACCTATTATTCAGAGAGAAAGAAGGGACAACAACAAAGGAGGAGAACCAAAGCAAGCAACAACAGAAGTAATGACTGGGTTTTCAAAATTATCTTTAAAATCCACCCAACCCTCAAAATCTTCAACATAAAACAAAGTTGATACAACACCACCTCCAACCCCATAGGGAGGTCCAACCAAAACACCATCCCCCAAACATCAACAAAAAACAACAAGGCACAAGGGGGCCACGCCATAAGCAAAGGATTAAGAAAGACACCTACACTCAACCTGAAAAACTCCATGAGATGCCAGTGCAGGTCCAGGTGAAACCCAGCAGAGCACGAGGAAGAAAAAACCAAGATTTGAGTGACTTTACCACTCCACCAAATGGGCCAATAGCCGAAAATAGTCTCCAAACATAGATAATAGGCAAAGAAATCCACCATCCATTTGGAAACCACAACTGTGCCATCAAAACCCCCTGAAGAGAGCCACCAAATAGAGGAAGCATAGAAGCAAAGAACACCCCAGAAAAAATGAGAAGAAGAAAAGGAAAACAAATAAAGCCCCCAAGCCATCCTGCTACACCAAGCAGAACCAGAAATAGACCCCTTCTTGAACCCAAAAACTCCAAGGAAGCCCCAACAACACCACACTCCCAACCAAAAGGAAACCTCATCCAAACCGCCAAGCCACCAAACAGATAATGCACGGAAGAAACAAACACCACAAAAGAAGTGAGAGGAAGAAAGGGCCAACAAATAAAGCCCCCAAGCCATCCTACTACCCCGAGCAAGACTAGAAATAAGCCCCTTCTTCAACCTAGAAACTTCAAGGAAGCCCATGCAACCTCATTCACCCTGCAGGGAAAATCAAGACGAAAAGGGAAACCGCCCAGCACCAGAAAACACAAAGGGCATCAGACTTACCCTCCTACATCCCTCCAATGCCATAGCAGCAGCAAAACCCCATCCCAGGGCATCAAACGATTCCCCACCTGTAGCACCACTTAAGAGCACTGACAGGGGAGATAGAGAGAGAGCATTCAACAGAGCGAAATCCAAAGAACCATCTCCAGCCATAGCAGGAAAAGAAGACCATTCTCCAAATTTGATCCAAACAAGATGCCAAGCGCTGATAAAGTCCTCCTTACCTTCAGCACTAACAACCCATCCTGTAGGAGCCATCCTTCTATCTTCCACCGGCAACAACACCTGACCCAACACCCACAACTGCCTCCGCTTCTCAACAAGCTTCCATGAAGAAATCAACGACCACTCCAAGCCTCCATCTGATGGATCATCCTCATCTGCATCTACAACTTTAGAGGTTTTAAAAAATGACCCCTGCTATTGCTTCCCGCCCTTCACCGTTTGCATCATCATAAGATCTATTGTTATTTGATATTTTTTATCATTATGAAAAAATTTAACACATTGATGCAATCTAGAAGGTAAAAGTTGCATAGCTTGTAACCATGAACTCTATTACAACATATTATAAGATAGTTTTATAGACATCACATGAAAGAAAATAGATCTGAAACAAGTGAATCAAATGTGGTAGAAAGAATAATAATTACCAAAGAATTTTTATTCATATAGTCAAAAAATAATAGTAATATCTCATTATTGTAATTTTGACATATCTAAATTCAACTTTTGCAAACAATCCTCACTATAAATATTCAAATTATATCAATTATTAACCAAGGAAATTTTTATACTCTCTCTTGATATCTCATCAAAATATATAAAGTCATTATTCATTAACTAGGTCATGTAAGAGATCTATATTGTAAAATGAAATACCATAATGATTCTTGTGAGTGGTAGATTTTTTTAAAAGAACCACTAATTTAAAAGTATATCAAACTTCACTCAAATCTTTTCTAAAATGTTGTTACATAATATCTTTCTAAAAAGATAAAACACAAATTGAATGAGATATGTCAATTTGTGTATTTTAAATTGTTCAATAATATATTTCATATATGCCATGTATGTAAACTTAGGTGTAAAAGAGAGGTTACGTGTATTAAATGGAAAAATTGGCTACTAGAACATCATGATCTCTTACTCGTCACTCATTACCTAATTATTGATCGATTTACACCTTGGTATGCAAGTGGCCAGTCAAAACAAAATAGTGTTAGGCCATTGCAAATGGCTTTGCATATTTTTAAAGATAAAAGCACTAAAGGGATGTTAATTGAGCTGGTTGTTGCACAATTCAAGTTAGTCATCTATAGAAAATATTTTTACCCTTACAGTTTTATCTCTATATATTTTTTATTGAAATATTTCAGAGCCTACAAATATCAGCTAGATGCAAATCTGCTATGAAAAGAGTAAGAGTAATGGTGTGTGATTCAAGAAGCTTCTACTTTGTGTTGGTCCATGGAGCCTGTGTTGGCTATTGTTGTTATAATTTAACCCACTATTTTAAAAGCTCTAATAGGGGAGAGGGGCCTATAGTGGAGCACCCTAACTTCACGTTTCTCAAAATCCTATGTGAAAATTTTAAATCACTCCCAATTTTGTACAACAATTTATTTGGCAACTCGCGTGCCTCTATATTTTGTTTTAGGGTCACATCATCAAATGTGATGCCACATCAACATGCTTTTTGTTGAGGTATCCAAAAAGGACCCAAAAAAAAGTGAGACTGATAGTGGTGCATTGATGTGGCATCACATGATTTGTCAATTTGTGTATTTTATGGATAAAAAGTGTTTTGCAATTGGATATTAAGGTGCTCCACTATGGGGCCCACTAAGGACGACTTCTATCCCCACTATTGGACCTTGCTCCACTATGGGCCCCTCTCCCCTACTAACTTTGTCAATTAATAGTAGTGTAATGTGTCATTTAATGAATTTTGAGTATTTAATAAAGTCATGAAAGGGTATAGATAAATAAATATCTTTATTTAATTATTGGGAATATGGTAAGAAAATTGATTTCATTTAATACAATATTTATTCTGCATTGATATTTAAGGTAATATCATTTTGTTTTCAAATTGTTTAAGTTGGTCCTAAGACCTTGACTATTAATTCCTAGCTTGTGATTCTTTTTTGAGATGGCACTCTCAACTTCTAATTTTTTAGAAGAACGAGCAGAATGTGTCTTTAGCTAAGTAATTATCCTTATGGTGGTCAATTTGTGTCTTCTAAATGAGAGAAATCTAGTATCTTGACTTATGTAGTGACATTTAACTTACATACTTGTGTAACACCATAGCAAGATGCTTGTGTATGGGATGATTATGTACATATTTTTAGTGTGTGTCTTGTGTGTTATGTTTAGTATTGTGTTAAAAAAATAGGTTATTTGTATTGATTATTTGTGTGCATGACAAGAACCTACAAAGGCACAAGCTTTAAATCTAGAAAGACGCCTAGAAACAAATAGTAAACTCCCAACCAAGGGACATCCATAACAACAATCAGGGAGGATTGAATATAAACCTCTCCAAAAAAAACTCTAAAATGAAGTCAAAGTTGGACCCATATGAGAAATCATCTTGTCTTTTCCAAACAAGATCTAGGCTTGACCAAAGGACAATTCATAGGCTCTACATCTAGTCTCCTATTTTCCTTAATGGGAGGCCCCTATGGGACCCACAACTATAGCATCCAATTACATTATTTCATTCTTCACATAAAAGCACTCTTTAAACAATAAAATTCTTTCAACATTATGAATCTCTTTCTCATGATTAGGAGATGGAATAATACTTCTTGTTTGAATAATGGAAGAAGTGTCTAGTCTTGTGACAATAAAGATAAACATTGAGAAGGACTTGAATATTTGATTCTTTTCTCCCAAACCTCAAATTTGAAACAAAATTTTATGACATATGACAACACCTTATAAATATCCACACTCACACAAAATAGAAATAACTTCCTCAATTAATAAAAATTGACTACTTAAATAGATAGTTCTGGCAATTTATATATTAAACTCCATTCTTTCCAGCAATTCCTTTTTTTTCCATAATGGGTCAATACCTTTGGGAGAAGCATTTAATTATTTATTTCTTCCCCTAACAACTATTGTCTTCCATTTTTCAATTCCTTTGAGAGGGGTGATGCAACTTTTTGTTATTTTGATGAATTAAATTATTTCATAGAAATTGTGTGGACCCAAGTGGAAGGTGCGGATTATATTTGAAGATTTCAAACAATCAAAACATTTCTTTAGTGTTTGGCATGGAATATTATGGAGCCAATATTTAAAATTGTTGTTGCAATTTCTGTTGGGATTAAGGTGTCTCAACCTTAGAGTCTCAACATGGTGAATTTTTTTAATTAATTGTTGCATAATTATTTTTATCTTAAGTTATTAACTTCCTAAGTTGGCATTCATCTTTGTGGGACCTCTTTGTGAGGTGGCATCCCACATGGCAAGTGATGAGATGGCATAATCCCTATTTTTTAGGAAGTTGGAACTCACTTGGAAGATACTATATGTTGGAGAGATGTCATTTATTTCCATTTTGGAGTGGAAATTGATTTGGCAATTTCCTTTGTTGACTAAAGATTCTTGGTTTGCAAATTCTATTATGGATTGAAGTTGTATTTTAGCAGCCAACATTTATGGTTGAGTTCACGTTTGTTAAGTGGTGTGAGGTAAGGAAAGCACCTATTCTTGGTTATTGCAGTTTCTATGTTGAACTTACATTGTATTTGGCAGGATGATCGTTATAGATGAGATAGGTGTTGTTGCTTTTGGAAGTTGCTATGTGCAACATTTCATGGATTTGCAAGTTATTGTTTTTTGAAAAAACTTATCTCTTGGGCTTTGAAGTTGGTTTTGGAAGCCATGGGAGCCTACCTTTTCATGTTGAGCTCTATTTATATGTTGGTGGCTTAGCACATTTTATGAGACAGGTTGAAGATTTTTAGAGATCTCGTTATGCTACCAGAATTATTCCAGAATCCTATAATAGTCTGAAAACTCTTGAAGAGCATAGCTCTGATATTGTATTGTAACTGTTGTTGTTGATTAATACAATTGAGCTAAGTGTTTGGAGTGTGGGTTTTTTATGAAATGGTTTTCCCACATATATGTTGTGTGATGAGTTTATTCTATTTTGAATATTTTTTTATTTGTTTTTAGATGTGCATTTGAATTTGTAAATGATAATTGGTTTATAATTTTTTGCAACTCTCTCCTGATAGATTAAGTGTAGGAAACTATTTCTGCCACCTATGTTTCCTTTCAGTTGGTATCGAAGCCTAATCACCTTTGATTTCAGTTGTGGGGTTTGTTGGGTTTTTTGTACTGATCTAAGTTTCACTGGGAGTTTTG
Source organism: Sequoia sempervirens (assembly GCA_007258455.2). Classification (NCBI taxonomy): domain Eukaryota; kingdom Viridiplantae; phylum Streptophyta; class Pinopsida; order Cupressales; family Cupressaceae; genus Sequoia; species Sequoia sempervirens. The sequence continues at coordinate 16,095 of VDFB02013881.1, read as the reverse complement.
CAAAAGTGATTTTCTTGATATCCTATTGCAGAAAAATATGACAAGCACATCTACAAGGGTTGAAATGGAGAATGATTATTTTGGTGAAGCATTGGTTGTAGCTTTGGAAATATAGGCATCAAAAGATGTGTGGTTAATTGATTATGAGGCATCTTTCCACATGACATCACATAGAGATTGATTCTCAAAATATGAAGAATGTGATGGTGTAAAGGTGTATCTCAATGATGATTCTCATCTGAAGATAGTTGGTCGTGGAAGAGTCAGGATACAATTCCCAGATGGTAGAGTGAAGGGAATTTATGGTGTGTTGCATATCCCAGGTTTGGCATGAAACCTTCTTTCAATGAGTAAATTGAATGATGCAAGTGTGCAAGTTGTCTTTTAGAGTGGAATATGTAAGATGACTAAAGGAGCTATGGTTTTGGCTAGAGGAGTTTGGATAGAAACCTTGTACAAGCTAGATGCATGCATGGTACAATGTAATAGTTCTTACGACAAGTTGAAGAAGAAAATTTTAGATTCTTCATCCTCACCGTCAAATAAAGCAGTGAAGAAATTTGTTGCATCTACTTTTGAAGGTTGTGCTTTTTGGGTACCAAAGGGTGCTAACTCTTTGGAGATGAAGCTACCAGTGGAGAAGAAGATGTTATGGCACTACAGACTTGGCCATATTGGTGAGGAGGGTCTCAGAACCTTGAAATCTAAGAGCCTTGTAGAAGGTCTTGAAGATTGTAATCTCAAGTTTGACTTTTGTGAATATTGTATCTTTGGTAAACAAAACCATGTGCATTTTTATAAAAGTTCTCATAAGTCTTATGGGGTTTTGGACTATGTGCATTCTAATTTTTTTGCTCTTGTGAATGTTTCTTCATTATCAAAATTTGTATATTTTGTTTCTTTCATAGATGATTATAGTAGGACATTTATTTGTTTTCTCATAAGTAAATCTAAAGTCTTCATTCGGTTTAAGGAGTTTAAGGCCTTGGTAGAAAATCAAACTAGTATCTAAAGATAAAGTGTTTGAGGACTGATAATGGTGGTGAGTTTTGTTCCACATAATTTGATAAGTTTTGTAAAGAACATGAGATTGAAAGGCATAAGGAAACCCCATATACCCCTCAACAGAATGGAGTTATGGAGAGGATGAACAGGATGTTGATGGAGAGGGCTAGGAGTGTGCTAAGTGCAGCTGGCCTTGAACAAAATTTTTGGGTTGAAGTTGTTGCCACTGCATGTTATCTCGTAAACATATATTGTACATCAGCTCTTGTTGATAAGACACCTATGGAGGCATGGTTGGGAAAGAATCCCTCATTGATACATCTTCGTTTGTTTGGTTGTGATGCATATGCTCATGTGCCAAGGGAGAAAAGGTCAAAGTTGGAAAAAAATGCTTTCAAGTGTATCTTCATCAAATATGTTATTGGTGTGAAAGGGTACAAGCTTTTGGATCCAGTGGCCGAAAAGGTTCTCTACAGTTGAAGTGTTATCTTTAGAGAGATGAAACCTTCTTCCACCATTTTGTAGCCTACAAAAGAACAAAAGAAAGAAGATGTGGTTCAACTTCCTCTTGACTATAAGAAAGTTGAACCTGAAGCCCAAAATGGACCTAATGATATGGTACAGGTAAAAGATGCCCTAGAACTACAAGTAATGAGGCAAATATTGGAAAGACTTTAATTTTTTTTTATTGAACAATGTAGATTTACAAAGGAGAAAATATCCCTCTAAAAAGAGCTTGTGAATAATGAAGAATCCCAAGAAATAACAAAAAATCGTAATAGATTAGCCTTCAAATTGAATTGAGATTGTAGCAAATAAATCATCTTTTTGATCCTCTAATGTTGCTAATGTGTCATTGTTTACACATGTTGCTCTAATCTTGACTATTTATTTATATTATACCCATACAATGAAGAATACCAAAATAATATGCAACCCAATAAAATATTGTAAGGTGAAGCCACAATAACAACAACAACAAATATAACCAAAAGGAAGCAACAATGGACAACAAGAAATTTTGACCTAATTGAATGAATAACTAAAGTATGCATTATAAATAATAGTAAAATAAATAACATTAACATCACATAATTTATAACACCTAATTGATTTCAAACAACATCTAACACCATTGTAGTAGCACCATAAAGCCTACCTCTCAACCATTACAATTGAATGAATACTCTAATGTAAATAACACCTTCATATAAAATGCTTTATTTTGCTTGTAAGATTAGCAATATTCCTTCCTATAGTCCCTAAACAAGGATTGGAAAGAACTTTGGACATGGAGTAGTTGAAGAGCATGATTATATTCTAAACTTGAGCATGCTTTGAAGTTGCCTAGAAAACAATATCATATTCAAGAATCTAGAGAATTTGAAATTTGGTATCATCCAAAAGAGTACTAATCTTGGAATTTTCTTTGGAGACTCCATTTAGTTGAGAACAAAGAGAGATACATTGAAATAGGATGTCAAAGTAAAACTTTAGCATATTTCCTTTCTATTGAATAATATTATTCAAAAAAAGTACCAGACATCTACTTGTCCATATAATAAGAAAAATAATCTCTCATAGTAATGGCCACAACATTATATTATAAAGGACATTACCCAAGGTAGCTTCTTTTCAACACAAAACATGATAAAAAAAATAAAAAGTAGATAAATGATTGAAAATACATTCTATTTTTTTGTCCATAAACAATCCTAGAAAATGTGTTTCAAACTTTCATTATATGCTTACAAAAAGGTAATTTTTAATTGATTGAACCATCATGCATTTCAATCGACCCCCCATGTGTAGCTTGTAGTGTATGATTTTCCAAGCCATAATGTGAGCATGAGCATCAATTTTAGACCTCCAAATTTGAACACTCAAGTTTATCAACTTCTTTTCTCAAAAATTACATCTCCAATTTTGGTTGAGTCTTCGATTTAATGGAAAAATTAGAAGGATTCTTAAATATATATTTTAGAGGGAAGCAAAAGAATTGGTACTTAGCAAGCCACAATTAGTCTTTGTAAAAAATAAGTTGTATACGTGTGTAAGTTTCATAACTAAGTCCACAAGAACCAAAAACTTCGTAAATATCAAAAACTTGTTATACCCCTATTTAAACTAAAAATACTCTTAGATCTTTAGGGTTGATGCAAGAAGTTGGGTACACAAAAGCTCAAAAAGTGGAAGTGTTTTTGTTGTTTTTCAAAAAAATTCACACTTGGACTGAAAATTTGAGGCACTTACATAATGAATCTTTAAAAACGTTAGTAATATGAAAATTTGAATTTTGAATCTAGTTTCCAAATATATAAATTATTCAAATACCCAGATTATAGAAATTAAATTTTGATAGGGATCTATAAAAACCACTTTTTAAAAGTCCATTTTTTTTACAATACCAAGCACGTGTACGGACAACACTTTTTGACCCAAATAAAAGTATTTTGCTAATTAATTTTGGGAAAAGAGAGCTAACAACATGAAGTTTTGTCTGAATTTTTTTGTTGTAATTTTTGGTTGAATATATTTTTTTTTATTAAATTTTTATTGGCCTTAATTGTTGTTTACAAAAATCAATGTGTACGGACAACATAATTGGACCTAAACTAAACATTTTTTGAATCTTTTTTTTTTCATTGTGTAGAGAATTGTCTGAAGTTTGATGCCATATAAATGTTTTTACAAGAAACTTAACCAAAAAAAGTTATTAAAAAACAAAAAAAGTCTGATATTTCAAGTTTGTTAGAATTGGCTATGGATGCCAAGATCTATGGACCAAATGGAAAGCACAAGAAAAGAGAGAGAGAATATGACAAGAATAAACTGTATTCAATGTCATTAATATGATATGATTTTGATTATTACAATGAGAGAGACCCCTTGGTTATATAGCCAAGGTAAGAACATAGAAGGGCATAAGATTATGACAAGTGTCGTAATCTTATGACATGAGACAACTATGAAGACCTATCACTCCACAAAAGGTGGAGAGATAATCACATGATGTGTCCACAAAAGGTGGAAGTGATAAAGTAATGACATGTCAAGTCCACCAAAAGTGGAAAATCTCCAACAAACCTCCTATGTGGTCCCTAAGTAAACTTAACTAAGGTGTAATCATGACCTAGGACAAGGTACAAGACATTTAATTACACCAACACCCCTTAAGTGCAACTTAGGAGAATGTACACAAAAGAAAACAATGCAAGATGGGTCCCGACTACTAGGCCATGTTAGGTACCCATGTACACACAATGCAATCAATGCAATCTCTCACAAGCGAGGAAAAGGAGAAAACCCAGTGGGACAAAAATCCTCCCCAAAAGAGAGATGAAATACAAAATAGAAATACTCTCAATGAAGAATGAGAAAGTAAAAACCCCATATGAGGAAAAATACCCCCCATAAGAGAGAAGTAGAAGAGAGACAAGGTAGCCCCCCCTCAATGTTGAGTCTCCTGCAATGATGGTAGAAGCTCGACATTGAATGCTGAAGATGATCCAATCTTGCCGAACAACGTTCCTCCCCTTAGGAAGAAACAAAACCAAGGATGTATGCAGGATGTCAAAAATATGGATGATGTGTGATGTCTCTGAAGCATGCTCAAGTGTCTCCATGTCGATGCCGAAAGTTGACACACTCCAATCAGGCATTCTAGGCCACACTACTGAAGAGGAAAATCCAACATCTAGTAGAGATGAATGTAGAGCACAATCCAAAGACAAAGATATCCCCTCTAAAGACAAAGAAACCAACTCCAAATGTTGTCCAAAAGTATCCACACTCACGCCAATCTGTGAAGAATGATCATGTAGAGAATGAACAAGAAGGTCAAGGAGTTCCCTAACAACAACAGAAGAAGGTGCATCTTCATCAAAGAGAAGATGAATGTCATCAATGGTGTCCTCCAAATTTGCAAGATGAGACTCCACAAACAAGTCTGAAATACCTGTTAGGAAGCCATCCAAAGTAGCCATATCTAGAAGACTATGTATGTCCTGCTGCACTGAATCACTAGGAGCCAAAACTGTTGAATCACAAGTATCCTCAGGTACAACAATAGATGAATATGTGATCTCAATAGGAGGAGGAGAAGCAAGAAGAGAAGTCTCTGTGTCAACTGGAAATTCAAGACATTTATTATACTCAAGCTCCTCTAAAGTATCATCATCATAGGGTATATTATCAACATCATCAAGGGGAATTAAACAATCTGCAATAGGATCATATGGGAATGGAGAGATATGATGGTCTCCAAAGATCTCCCAAATCTTGTTCCAAAGTGTGTGTGGGCACTCGATATCTAAGATCTCCATAGGAATATCAACACCAATATATGAACCAATTAATCCTACAATGTGATCATTATTATTACCCCAAGTTGATTGCTTCCAAGGTGTGTCTGGTTCAGGTATGAGCCCATAAAGATATGGAAAAATCTTAAGCCACCTGAGATGTGTCAGAATACCTTTCTTCCAAGACTCATAATTATCCTTATTCAACATTACCACAGAAGGATGAATAGAAAAACCCATGATACCTCCTCAAATGATCAACACAAATGAATCAACCACAAGAAGAATCCCCCCCAAATTCACTCAATCAAAGAACCCCCCAAGCAATATCTAATTTGGAACTTTATCAGTAGTGCATTTACAATTGCCACTTGCCAAAAACAGCAAAGTGGTCTTTGATCTTGGTGCTTACAAATGCCAAAATAGGCCATAGTATCAAGTACAATTTTTGGTAGAAAATGAGATCAATCTGATCCTACCACTGAGAAGTACACAAAAAATTATGCACTTTCAAAAAAAATTGCACCCAAAAATGTTACTGTAGGAGCAAGATATGAGCTCTCAAAGTTCCCAAAATGAGGACGAAGCAACAACACCTATGAGAATCTGCAATTTCTGGAAAATCCAGGCACCAAAACCAAAAAATGATTGCACTACTGCGTAGAGCACGAAAAATTAGCCCAAATCAAAAAAATTGCTCCAAAAAAGGAGCCAAAATGACTGAGATATTAGCCTTCAAAGTTTGCCTTCCAAAATCAAAATGCAAACCGTGAGGGGGGAGGAAATTTGAAAACTATGCTGATGCAGGCTGACATCAACATCTCACTATGTTAAATTTGACGTCCCATCGCCCGTCAAAACAGAATATTCTCTCCCTGGTGGAAAATGCCAAAAGCTCGAGCTTAACTTTGACGGTTGAAAGGTCGTCACTACTCGTCGTCAATTTCTGCCGGAATATTTGAAGTCAGCCGGAACTTTCAAATCTCTGCCCAAAATTTGTGTTAACCCACCAGAATTTTTATAGCTATCGGCTGTATTCAGAAACTGTCGCCGGGTTATTGATGTGAAGGGCCCGCGGGGGCCACGGCGGTACGCCACGTGGCATGCGGTGATCCCTCCCGCAGGTACTGCGGGTTCAGGCCCGCGTACAGTACACTCTGCGGTACTGTGTACCGCGGCTAGAGTCCGCAAGGAAATTTTTTTCCTTTTGATTTTTTTACAATGATTTTAATACAAAATTTTCAATTCAAAATTTTTTCAATGAAATTCAATCGATACAAAATTTTATTTTTTTTTGAAATTTTTCAGAAAATATTTTAAAAACTGAATAATATTTTTAAAAAAAATCGTACCGACGCAACAATGACGACCTGGAGGCCATACGGCTCTTCGGGCAAAAAAAAATTGCCTCACCGGATGACTTGCTCCAAAATGGATGAATTGACAGTCGATCTTAGGGTTTTTGGCCCTTTTGGATGCAATGGCAGGGTCGAATTTGACCCAAAATGCTCCAAAATTGCAGCTACCTTCTGGATCTGGCAACCACACTTCAGCTTCAAACCCTCATAGATTTGGCCTTGTATCTCCGATTTGGACGAAACAAAAGGCAAAATCGACTTTATCGAACCTTCCAGATGCAATGGTGAGCTCAGATTTGCACCAGCAAGCTCAGATATGAACCTGCAACAAAGAGCCACGAACGGAACCTCCTCAGATCTGGGATCTCTCTTCAGAATAAGACTCTCTAATGGCACCCAACCCGCTCTGATACCATGTTAGAATTGGCTATGGATGCCAAGATATATGGACCAAATGGAAAGCACAAGAAAAGAGAGAGAGAATATGACAAGAATAAACTGTATTCAATGTCATTAATATGATATGATTTTGATTATTACAATGAGAGAGACCCCTTGGTTATATAGCCAAGGTGAGAACATAGAAGGGCATAAGATTATGACAAGTGTCGTAATCTTATGACATGAGACAACTATGAAGACCTATCACTCCACAAAAGGTGGAGAGATAATCACATGATGTGTCCACAAAAGGTGGAAGTGATAAAGTAATGACATGTCAAGTCCACCAAAAGTGGAAAATCTCCAACAACCTCCTATGTGGTCCCTAAGTAAACTTAACTAAGGTGTAATCATAACCTAGGACAAGGTACAAGACATTTAATTACACCAACAAAGTTTAAGGACTAGTTTGCTTAGAAATTAATTAAAAAATAGCAAACATAATCCAATATTAATAAAAATTATATATTTGGAAAGTAGACATTGTGTTCTCTAATGGGTTTTAATTTTATAGATTGATTTTAAAAAAAAGTCCATCAGTCATATTGCCAAAGTTGGACATTCTTCTTCAATCTGCCTTAGTTTTTTAGTTGCAGGTCAAAGGCTAAGACTCGGATTGCCAAGCCTTTTCCAAGCCTAAAAATGAGGCAGCATGTGGGTTGGGAATTTTGAATTTTAAAAATGCATACGCATTTTTTATAAAAAGCGTACACATTACAAAACACATGTGTTCTTTATTTTCTTGATTATTTAAAAATAAATAAAAAATTAAGAAACGAGTACCCATTTTAAAACGCGTACCCATTACGTGTTTTAAAATGGGTACCCATTTCTAAAAAGTATTTATTTTTTAAAATAATCAATTTTTACATGTTATAAAACGTGTATGTGTTATATAACGTATACGCGTTTTTTAGTGCATACGCATTTTTTAGGCTTGGGTACCCGAAGCATAACGCATACGCATTTTTTTAATAATGCGTACGTATTTTCTGTGAGAATTTTTTTTTGGCCGAAACTTCCCCTCTTCGTGTACCCAACTTCTTACTTTTACCCTTTACTAGGTAGCCTTGTCAACTATATTAAAATTTGAAATGTCACCAAACTATTGAACCCCTTTTTAAAATAAATAATAATCTTACCTTGGGAAATAAACAAGAGGTCAATTGTGATAATGAACAAGTATGTTCCACCAAATCGAAGAAGTCATGAAATTGAAACCATGTTGCAAGGAAGAATTTTTCTAATGTAAGAACTTGCAAACTTACTACAAATCCTTCCAAATGCAATGCAAATGAAATAATTTTTTTATGTGAAAGAAGAGGGTAAGAAGGATTTTATCTAATCATCTTACAAATTATCATTTCCCATTGAAGCAAGACTAATATGATGAAGAACCAAGTTTTTCCATGTTTCTCCTAAAACAACTCTAACTATCTATTTAGTTGATAAACAGATTCCTTGTGTCTTATCATCCAAAATACATAAACCACCTTTAGCTTTTGGTTGTATCAAATGTAACCAATAAGTGGATTTAAAATAATTTTTCTTGTCCTAATTAAACCAAAAAATTGACAAATACTTTATTTAAGTCCTCATATCCTTTTTTGGAGGGAATCAATCATGAAGAATAATAAACATGTGAAGCCAAGAATATGTGGTTCACAGCTTGAATCTTTCCTGCTAGTGGAAAAAATTGTTTCCCAAGTATAAAGATTAATTTTCAACTTATTGATGAACCAATTCCAAATCTTAGAAAGAAGAAAACCCAAGTAATATGTGATCTACCCATGTTTGATTTTTTCCATTCTTTAGGAATCCATTATAGAACTAGATCAAATTAAACCATGACAAATCTGATTTTATGAAGTACTAACTTTGAGCCAAAATATATAATATAAGTTTATAACATCTAACACATTATTAATTTCCCTTTTTAGAAATTTGAAGAAAGAGCATATCATCATCAATAAATGTGAATTGAGCACAACAAAATTGTTCGGATGGAAACACCCTTTATTAATTAATTTGGTTATATTTTTTAATAGACAACTAAGTGTATCAATAGTGAGAATATAAAGGAATGGTGATAAAGGACATACCTACCTAAATTATTGTAGAGGGAATAGATCAAATGAATAATTATTAATTACTAGCTATGCTTTAACATCATTGAATGGAATTTAAAAATTCTTAAACATCTTGGGCCCAAAACCCAACCAATGCAGCATCTTGAGGATGAAGCTCCATCATATTATGTCATAAGCTTTATCAAAATCTAGCTTACCAACACTATATTTTGGCCCAATTGTTGAGCTCATTTACTAGTTTCCCAAAACAATATTAAGTAAATCAAGGATAAATCTTCCACCAAGGAACCCTATTTCTTCAATTCTAACTATCACTTTTTCTATTATTTTGATTCTCATAGCTAAAGATTTAGCAATGATTTTATAAGAGGTGTTAAGCAACGTAATAAGATGTCATCCAAAGATAGTGTCTTCATTTTTTTCTTTTGAAAGAATTTTGAGTAGGACTTTATTAATATTAATGAACCTTTCTCTAGAGCCTCCAAGTATAAAAGATTAAAATATTCCTTAATATTTCATCACATCAAGTCTTGTAGAACTCTATTGAGATCCCATCAATCCTAGGACTTTTATTAAGGGCCATTAAAAAAATAGCATGTTTTAAGTCTTCAAAAAATAGATAACAGTCTAATCAAGTTTCTGCCAAAAGGGAAAAATTTAGATTTGATCTCTAGATGGAGGCCTATTACATTGCTCAACACATCTTATAAAATCATTGCTAAAGCCTTAGCCACTAGGATTAAACTGGTGGCTAAAGGGATTGTTAGACCAAAATGAACTAGGTTCCTTGGTGGCATATTTATAATTGATTTAATTTAATATTGGCTTGGGAAACTCGTGAATGGGCCCAACAAACAAGGTAAAATGCTTTATTGGTAAAGCTTGATTTTGATAAAGCCTATGATAGGATATGATGGAACTTTATTCTCAAGATGTTGCAGTGGTTGGGTTTTGGTCCCAAATTATGTAGGCATGTTTAATTGCTATTTAAAGAGGTGAATGTTCAACGAGTGATCAATAATTCTTTATCCGATATTTTCCCTTTACAATAGTCAATTAGATAGTTTGGATGTCCTCTATCACCATTTCCTTATGTTCTAGTTGCTTGTGCTCTTGGTTATCTGCTGAAAAAATACAATCAAATGGATCTTATCAAGGATATTTCTATTCCTAACAATCAAGTTGTGTTAAGTTCACCCTTTGCTAATGACAGTCTACTATTTATTCAAAATTTTGAAGTAGAAATTAGTAATGTTTAGTAGGTTTTAAATTTTTATTATGAGGTTGCAAGCTCGAAACTGGCTTACCATAAAATTGGATTCATAATGATCCAATCTGATTCAATTTGTGACTAGATTCCTAAGGAATGGAAACAAATTAAGCATGGGTAGATTACAAGATATTTTGGTATACCTTTTGGATTAGGGGTATACTTCATGATATGTGGAATTGGTTTATCAAGAAAATGAAAAATAAAATCTTTATTTGGGGAAATAAATTCCTATCTTTAGCTGGTAAAATACAAATGATAAATCAAAATTTTTTGGCCTCTCATGTATATTATTTCTCATGTTGGATGCCTTCCAGAAAAGGCTATGAAGACTTAAATAAACTTATTTGCTAGTTCTTGTGGTCAAATTGGTATGGACAAATGAGTTTTAGGGCCTCCTATTAGCTACACTGCATACAACCTAAGAGCAAAGGGGGTCTAGGACTTTTGGATCCTAAGACCCAAGGGACTTTCCTATTCGCCAAATGGATAATAAGAGCTGTGTCAGGAAAAGAACAATTGATGGAAAATTTTGGTTCAGTATCGTATCACTATTACTGCTATGAATAATAAGTGGCAAAATGTGGGATGGCTAGATAAAATTTTGCTTGCTCACTTTTTCTATGTTAAAGTTTTTTTTCCACTCCAATCTATTTTGAAGGCTTGGCAACAAGTTTGCAAATTTTTAAATTGGAGAAGGAATTCTCTACAACATGGTTTCAAAATTTCCACTTCTTCTATTTGGTCGAACAAAGCTTGTTCAATATCATGGACAATCACTAGCTATTAGCTTTCCTAAACAACCTCTCTATTTCTTTAAAAAAGGAGTGAAACAGTTTAATGATATTTGGAATTTTGATTACATGGATTGGGCCAATTGGCAAGATATCAAGAGTGTCTTTACTCTTCACAATAAGTTTAAAGGATTCTTGGTTTTTGTGAAATTGTTGGTTCTTATAGAGCTCCTCGTGAAAATTTGCACATTTTTACATTGTAGCTTCTTCAAGGATTGGTTGTGGATTGACACACATCCTTTGTTATGGTTTCTTCTGAAGAAGATATATTTTAAGCTTCTTCCAAACATGAACTTGAACCTAAGACTTAACAAAAAATGGAATTGTAGCTTTCAAGAAAGAAATGGAGAAGTCTCAGTGCTCATATTTGGAAGTCTAAGGTTGAGGCTAATGCCCAAATTTTGGCTTGGACAGTTTTGCATCATAAGTTACCTGTAAGGGATAGATTAAAGCATTTGAAGCTCCAACCAGCCAAATGTCCATTTTGTCAGTGAAATGAAACATAAAACATATTTTTTGGGACTATTTTAAAGCAAAGAAAAAGTGGAATATAATTTTTGGACAGCTTCCTGTAGTTTTTGATCATGTATTACGATGGAAAGAAGCAATATTTGGTTCCAAACCTCATAATAATTTAGTTGTTGATACTATGAGACAGTGTATTTTATGGAAAAGTAGATGTTCAATAGTGTTTTCTAACCACATTTTGCATCATGAAACAAACCTTCTAATGCTTTACTCTGGCATCATGTTTCATTTCATCGGTTTATGTTCATAGCGAAAGAAGGAGCTCAAAGATGGTGATTTCAGCAAAAAATTGGATGAGATTAAACTTCAACTTTTGCAGATACACATGGGGGATTTTCATGGTGCTAGACAAATAAAAAACTTCTTCAAATTTAAGTTTTAATTGGCTTTTGTTATTTATGACCAATGATGTAGTATTGCTATTTCCAGTCGGACATTGTGTTTGTATTCCATAACTAGAGCGGCACGCTTTATTTTGTGTTGTTGCTATTGCTCTTTGAATCACTGTCATGCTAGCTGCATGCTTACAACTGGATTATTATTTTTGTATAAATTTAGCTTAATCTGTACAATGTTGTTGGAACTAAGGTTCTAGTTCTTTTTTCTTTCCCATACCCTTTGTTACACTGATATTCATTTTATTGTATCTTTCTTTATGCTTCATTCAATACCAAAAAAAAAAAAACTCACTTCTTGTGAAGTAATATCAAAATTCACTAATCTTTTCTTAAGCTTTCTATGTGATATATCTTAGTTACATAGATCAAACACAAATTACAATCTTAAGAGATAAGTAAACTCGTGTATTCTAAAGTGCTCTTAAGCTTTCGACGTGATAGACCAACGTAGAATTTGGTATACAAGTGGACGGTGAAAACAAAACACCGCTGACAATTGTAGACGGCTTCGAAGACTTTTACAGATAAAATCACTGTGCACCACACAAAACTAACAATTGTACACGACAGGCACTGAAGTGATATTAATCGAGCTGGTTGCTGCGCAATTTCAGTCAGTCATCCATATAAAATATTGATACCCTTACAATTTTATCTCTATATTTTTATTAATATATGAATCTAGGCCTGTAGATTTATCCAAAATTCGGTATGAAACATCAAAGAGCCTACAAATATCGGCCGGGTGCAGATCCGCTCTGAGAATAGTAAGAGTAATGGCGTGTGATTCAAGAAGCTTCCACTTTGTGTTGGTACAAAGTTGCAGACCTCCTTATGAAAGAGGGTCACACTGTGTCTTCCCTTGACATGGCCAGCCAAGGCATTGATCCCACTGATGCAGATCACATTTCCACATTAGAGGAGTACAATCAGCCTCTCACAGACTTCTTTACGGCTCTTTCTTCCCATCATAAGGTGTGCATTTTTTACACAGATGAGCTAAAACAAGTAGTACGACAATGGTCTAAATCTGATAGGACAATATTTGTATAGGTGATACTGGTTGGCCATAGCGCTGGTGGCTTCAATCTGACTTACACCATGGAGCACTTCCCAGATAAAATCTCTGTTGCTGTTTTTGTTACTGCACTGATGGCGCTCAGCGGAACGACTGCCTTTGACAATTTGAATGAGGTTTACTTCTAATATTCTGCTTTCAATCTTCAATGTTTTGGTGAATGTTTTGGTTTTCATTGATTTTTATTTTTTTAATCAGAGTTATGAAATGGAAAAGGGTTTTGAGAAGTCCTTAAAATTGTGTACATCAAGAAAGAGCATGAGACTAGAACTTACAAAGAAACAAACCTTAAATTCAGAAGACTTCCAATACAAACAGCAAACTCCCAACAAAGGGACAGTCATAACAACAATTATGGAGGATTGAACCCAAAACCTTTCCAAAAAATGGAGTCAAAAGTTGATCTCTATGGAGAACCATCTTACCCTTTTTCAAAGAAGATCTAGGCTCAACCAAAGGACAATTCATAGGCTCTGCATCTGGTTTTCTCTTTTCCTTAATGGGAGACCCTTTTGCATTCCTTGCAGGACCCACAACCATAGTGTCCAATTCCTTCCCTTGATTCCTCTATGTATAGCACTCTTTAAACTCTAAAACTCCTTCACTCTTGACAATTTGAATGAGGTTTACTTCTAATATTTTGTTTTACATCTTGGAATGTTTTAGTGAATGTTTGTTTTTTTTATTAGGGGAGAGGGCCAAGTCGCCACCCACCCTAACTTCACTCACCCTAAGTTACTAAATGGTACATCATATTTTCATGAATTTTTTTGGGCTTATTCGTATGTGACTTAAAATCTGAAAGCTATTGTTTTATCTTTTGGGTAGTGACAACGATCATAAAATGAGTTGTTACGTACAAAGGTCCAAAAGTGGTCATTTGGAGGTGTTGAGTGATACCCACACATAGACACCCCATTACCTGCTATGAGCACCAAACAAATTGTACAACTCCTCCAATTAATATTGCTAATTGTGCATATACATAGACAAAAACAAATCACTTTGTAACGACATATTTTGTGTTCATCATAACCATAACCACTTAGAAGTTGAAACAATAGATTTAAGTTATTAAGTCACATATGAAGAAATCAAAAACGAATTGTGGAAATTCGATGTACCATTTAGGAGTTTAGGGTGTGCAAAGTTTGGGCGGGAAACTATTGGGCCCTCTCCTCTATATTGTAATTATATTGACATGGTAAACTACACATGCACAAGTCAACATGTATTAGTGCATGTGGAATACTTTACTAGGCTTTTAATTTTCATGCACTGGTTATTGTAAAGAAATTAATTGGGGGTTAAGTGTACGACAAGTAGGCAACTATTGTTACATGACTTTGGTTTATAAAAGGCTATTATTGTAATAGATTGTGATAGTTAGAGTGTCACTTTCATGGAACATATAACAATTTTCATGTGCATTCCAAGCATAATTACATATACTTTGGGCGTTACAATTACTTATATAAATTTCATTAGCATGAAGAAGTTAAAATGATGCAATATGGCTATGGGGTTCTTTTCCCTTGAGTAGATTTTTTTGTATATGTTTGGCCCCTATGTAAGGTATATAAAAAGTAGGAGAATATTGGGAAAGGTGTTGTATACCTTGTATAAAATATTTTATAACTTAGATTCATCTTGAAATAAGATGTCACACTGTGGGTAGAGCAGCATTTTCGTAGCAATTTGTTCTTTGTAATATTAAAGGTAAATGCATTTAATGTATTTGGGGAGTCACATGAAGACATGTTATCTTGAGCACAATAATTAAATTAAGTGTCATATAAATTTTTCCTTAGAGATTATAATAACTCTTAGATCTAGAGTCAAACTTGGGCACCTACATTTGAAATGTTATGGGTGCATTGATTAGAAAACTTAGCAAGTTTTCTTGTTGGCCCTTCTCTATAAATAGAGTGATTGGGATGGGATATTCATGTGAAGGTATTAGTTAAGTCAAAGATGTGTTCCTAAATCTCCTTCATGGTTGAAGAGTGTTAATCCCTTATTTCTTTTGGTTGTGGCATTACAGTATTTCTATGGGTGTATGGTTGTGATGTTGTTGGTTTCTTCACAGGTTAGAGAGCATGTGTTGGAGGTGTTAGATGATTTTTTGTGTTCAAGATATATTTTTTCTTCTAATAGAGCACATATATACATTAATAGTGTTATGCAATAGATTTGTTGTTGATAATACATTGGATGTGCTTTGGACATGGGGTTTTTCCCTAATTTACTTTAGGTTTTGGGATTTAGAGTTTAGGTTTTAGGATGTAGGCTTAGTTTCTAGTGTTTAGCATCTAATTTGAGATTTTGGAGTTTACATATTGGGTATGTGCAAGATCATGATGGGCCAAAAAGTGGCAATATGAAAAAAGTAGGGTTTTGCATTCGCAAAAGAACACGAAAATCTCAAGTTGACTTTTTTTTGGGTTGGGTGTCAGTACATTGCTCCAAAGCAATGCCCAAGCCAAAGTAGCAAAAATCAAATATCTGATTTGTGTCGGGTATAAATAAAATGTATTGTATTAAAAAAAATTTAAAATGAATTGTAACAACAAGATTTTGGTGTTACAAATTGGATATCCGATCTAAATCGGATATCTAATTTTTGCACACATAGACCCAAGAGAGAGATAGAGGGTTGAGGGTAGAGGGTTGATAGTATAAGGTTGAGGGTAGAGTGTTGACAATATAGGGTTGAGGGATTAGGGTTGAGGGATTAAGGGTTTAGGGTTTAAGGATTAAGGGTAGAGAGAGAGAGATATAGAGCGAGTGAGAGAGATAGAGGGAATGAGTGAGAGAGAGAGAGGGAGA
>VDFB02013880.1:0-14965 GCA_007258455.2 Sequoia sempervirens | reverse complement strand
GAGATTGCTTAGTGATGAAAAGCTTGAGGCATCTTGTGAGGAAGCCATGCCAACCAAAGAAATGATCAAGCGTGAAGTCACAACTTGCAGCCATGGGACTAAGTTGGTGGCTAGAGGGAGTTCACTTCCAAAAGTCTTCTTTGCAATCTCTGAAGCAGGGATCAAGAGGAGTTCTATGACTCACTGAGAAGAAGTGAAGGTTGCAGTGTTGCAAGGCCAACTGCTAAATCCTTGAAAGACCTCTTCAGCTGCTGAGATCAAAATTGTACAAGACGTTCATCTGGATTTGATATTGGTAGCTCCGCAAACCTATTCAGAATAAAGTGATCTGCAATGAGGTTAGAAGGTTGATGCATGTACTTAATGATTCAGAGGGAGCCTATTGAAGCTGAAGAAGATGGTTAAGGAGGTTGCAGCTAGTTCAGATCCGGTGGATCCTCTATATACACAGTTGATTGGATCGTTGTTGTATCTAGTCAATACTAGACCGGATATTTGCCATGCAGTGAGTGCACTTAGTCAGTTCATGTGTGAACCAAGGCAAATACATCTAGTTGCAGCAAAGCATATTCTAAGACACTTGCGTGACACAGTTTGATATAGTTGAGAGATTCTTCAGGTGTGGATTTGAAGTGTCATTGATCGGAAGAGCACCTCTGGATGTTGCTTCAATTTGGGATCTGCTATGATTTCCTGGTGCAGCAGGAAGCAGTCATCTATAGCATTGAGTACATCAGAGGCATAGTATATTGCAGCTTGTGTGGCAGCTCTTAGCAAGGTGGTTTCGTATTCTTTGTAGGGATTGTTTGGACAATCAATGTGGAGCCTACTATCATTCATTGTGATAACCGTGAAATGTGTGAAGCTTTCATCAACTCGCAGGTTTCATGATAGAACCAAGCATGTTGAGATCAAATACCATTATATCAGAGATATGGTATTGAGGAAAGCTATACAGTTGAGGTATATTAGCACTGATGAGCAGACGACAGACATTCTCACCAAGCCTCTCTCCAGGATAAAGTTTGTGTACTTTTGAGATAAGCTTGGTATGGTGGAGAATCCAGCCTTAACTGAGAAAGAGTCTCAGTATCAGTGATCCTATGTAATGAGTTCTTCTCAGTGAGAGAAGTTTGAGGTGAAATCCCTTGATAACGAGTTCTTCTCTGTGAGAGAAGTTTGAGGTGAAATCCCTTGATAACGAGTTCTTCTCTGTGAGAGAAGTTTGAGGTAAAATCCCTTGATTAATGAGTTCTTCTCTATAAGAGAAGTTCGAGCTGAAATCCCTTGATTCCACCCTCTGGGAGAGCCATGGTGGATGTCATGTGTGTGACTCCATGACAACATCACGTGAGAGAGTCCGTGATGATTTTCTTGTACTTGTGTTTCACCCTTTGGGAGAGCCATGGTGAAAGTCATGTTGAGGTGACAACATCACGCAAGTGATGAACACTTGTACATACCATACATGGTTGTAGCTATTATGGTTGATATCACGATGAGGTGATATCTCTCCTTTACCACTTCATGGGTGTAGCCGTGGTGGTTGATATCACGATGAGGTGATATCTTTCCTTTACCACTTCATGGGTGTAGCCATGTTGATTGACATCACAATGAGGTGATATGTCTTGTGACAGCTGAAAGTAATTTTCCCTAGCTGAGAGGGAGTGTTGATGTATACAGCTTCTGTCAAATTACTTCCAAGCAGTTATAAATTAAATTATAGCCTAATGGCTATTTAATTTAAACAGCGATTTATTTTATAGAGGAGGCACCTCATTATTTATATGATTATAATTAATAGGATTTCTCTCTAAGGCCGACTTGAAGTTAATTTAAGAGACACGTCTCCTTGTCTCTTTTTGGGCCGACTTGGTGGCATGAAGAGTCACATCTTTCTCTTGGTGTGTGTATATATACATGATGAGATTCATTCATTTGGATAAGTTTTATTGAAGATAGTTCGCACCTAGCAGAAATTCGTCTCCCTGAAGCAGCAAGTCAACATCAAAGGAAGTTCGCATTCTATAGAGAAGTGCAAATTTGTCATCAAGTGCAGATCGTTATCAAGTGCAGATTGATATCTTGTAGAAGGCTGAGTTCAGGTCTGAGCAGCTGACCATTCTTCTGTAACAGCAGATCGATTACAAGGAGAATCATATTCATTTGTATCTGCATCTAAGAGAGGTGCTCTTATTCATTGTATCAAATTGGCATTGTGTTGTGCCTGAGTTGTAAGCAGATTTCTGCTCTTATTAAATCAATATATAAGAGATATATTGGCTGGGTTTTTCTCCCTCAGGTTGGAGGGTTTTCCCAGGGTATTTGCTGTGTCTTTGTGTTGAAGTTTTGAATTAATTTCTGTGCATTAAATCTGGTCATAAAAACTAACAGTTTCAATGAATCCATTTTGTGTATATCCCACAATCATGGCATTCCATGAGGTGACATATCTTTGAGGTATCTTGTCAATCAGTTCACGCACTCTGTGTGTGCTTCCACATTCTACATGCATGTCTACCAAAGCAGTTGTGACTAAACACTTGAAAAAATCTACATTCAATTACGCTTTGATGGATGTGCATACATTGTTAAATTTCCCATTTTGTACATATGCAGGCTGCAACGATTATTTTCTATGAGAAGGTAGTTATAATAACTACCTTTCTCCATGCAATTTTGATCATCAGCCTTTTTAGAGTGCTTGTTAACTTTCATAGAGTTGTCGACCGACATGAAAGTGCCAATAGGTATGAAATCATTAGTTTTTGATCCCTTATTGGTACTTCAAAGGAGGTTCTTAACTTGGACAAAAGTGCTGATAAAACAATTTCTCTTCATCATCAGGTTTTAGGAGGGGTTGTTAAGCTGCATGAGAATGCCAATTAATACCAACTTGCCTTTGTTCAGCACTTAGAGAATAGTTGTGAAGTTGTGAGATGCCACCGATAGTATTTTCATTTGCTTTGGATCAACATTTAGCAGTCATTTCACAACCTGCATCGGCGCTTAGAGAATAGTTGGTATTAAATGGCATCACAACTTGTATCGGCACTTAGAGATAGTATTTTAATTTGCTTTGGATCAACAATTTGTTTTAGGAGAATGCCGAGTAATACCAACATGCCTTTGTTCAATGCTTAGAGAATAGTTGTGAAGTTGTAAGTTACCTCTGGTAGTATTTTAATTTGCTTTGGATTGGCATTTAGCAGTCATTTCACAACTTGCATCGGCACTTGGGGTGCAATCTACAACTTAAAACATAACTTATTTTAAACTTGTACTTTTGATAAACCATAACCTATTTTCAAAACTCCTTTGTCGGAATTCCAAATGCATTTCTTAACTTCAAATCTTAAATTGAAATTATAACCTCATTTCACAACTTTTGAGTTCACAATTTTTTAACTCCACAACCTTTTAATTTGTTAAAACTAGTCCATCAAGCCTACAAATGCTGTGAAGGAGAAAATAGGCATAACTTTTGACTAGATAAATACTTTCTATCGAAACCTTGACACATTGTGTATAATGATGTCATGAAACCCCCTGCCAGATCATATTGCTTCAACCTTTATGAAATTGCTGATTTAATTGTTTCCGCGAACTACCTGATGAAAAATTGAACTTTTAATATCTCATCAACTAGAGGGTACTTTGACTTGAAAACTTGCCACATTAGGCGAAATACTACCAGGAACATTCCCATACAATTATTTTCCATCACCTATCACAAATTTTGAGATTTAATTATGATGTAAATCTCGACAAGCTGCATCACTGCTCTCGAGGTTTCTAGCTGAATTGATGGACTTTTCTCCTCAAACTGATGTACCTGTACTAGGTTTAATGCAAGGAATTAACATGAACTGGTTAAACATGAAATTTTAAAGATCGACACGTATGCCAACTAGTACAAAAAGCATGCAACGCTACTTTTTGCAACTAAAAGCAACTTGATAGAGGAGTTTGACGCATGATGACGCTTGTCATTTTGATCTCACAAAAGGTTTAAATTTGGTGGTGTTGAAATGAGGCCAACAGGACCAAAATATAGAACTGGAATATAAAATCTGTAAATATTTTTCTTTATGAAAGGATGTGTAAAAGCAACGGAATTAACATCTGTTCTAGTGTCACTGATACATAAAACAACCCAAGCTCTTCAGTGAGCCACCCTTGTGTGGAGAAGCCACCAACTCCTCCCTTACAATTCCAGGGAAAACCTTCTTCATTCCAAAAAGACCCTTAAAAAAATGATTATATAACTTCTTACAATGGAAAAGGATAGGTGATAGAAGAGGTCTTCTGGCAGTAATCTTCCCTGACTGAGTGATCCCTCACAATCTACAACTGACTGATCATACTCAAGCTATTTATTTAATGCCGTGCAATAAATCCTAAATATATTTCCAACTAGGTGCTACTGCTCCTTTATTTTAGGAATTAAATCTGTTTATTTGGCTGTGTACAGATCCTAACTGTACTTTTAATTCAGTACAAACTGTCCTTGATTTTAGGGAGATGAAGCTGATTCACTGTTGATTGACTTTGACTGACAGCTGGTTCATTACAAGTCCACCCCTCTGAATTCGATTGGTCCCCAATCATATACTGCAATGCTGTGTGCTTCAAGATATCAGGCCTTTCCCATGAGGCATCCTCAGCAGGCATATCCTTCCACTGAATCTGGTATTCAGCCATGACTTTAAATTTGAATTTTGCACTGGAGCTAAGGACTGCTCTATTATCATAGATCAGTCCATTTGGGAAAGTATACCTACTATCCTTGTTGTGAGATGCCTTTGGATCTTTTAATAATGCAGCGAATTCATCATCCTTTGCATACTTGGCTTCAATGATCAATCTCATAATGTCAATCAGGCAAGACCATGCAGATAGCCTTAAGGCCTGGAATTTGGGAAAGGACATTGGTGTTGGGAAAATGTGTCTCAACCTTTGCATTACTAATGTTGCTTGCTTTTTTTTATTAAGATCATATTTGGAAAGTAAATACCTCAAGTTGTTATGACCAGTTCTTATCTTCCACAGAATAAATATTTTTTGAATTTGATAGGGCATCCATAATTGCAAGGATTTCCTTCTTGTAGATGGAGAGGAGCTTCCCCTTCTCATTCAATTTCCTATTCACAAAGGCTATTGGTCTTCCTTGTTGCATTAAAACTGCATCAATTCTTAGGCTTCGACAAATTAGAACGAAGAGAGCGCCAACCCAGCAACAACGATGAAGAAGATGAGGAATGGTGGGACAATGAACAATGGGGCACACATGTCGAGAAGATTGGCCCATGCCTGAAGACTGTAATAATGACGGAAGACATGTTTGTGTCGCACGTCGATGGATATGGAAGACTTGTTGAAGCACATGAGAACATACAGAAGGAAGGTGTCGAAGGTGACAAGGATCGCATCGAAGGATGGACTGTGGAGAGTGATATCGAACTTAGCCAAACCACTGACAATGGAAGGAGAGGACGTAACATGGTACCAACAATACGGAGGGAGATATGTTGATGGCAGCTTTAAAGGTACTAGTCTTGCCCCTTTACTCGATAAATGGTTTGATGTAAAATACATGGGGACCTGTTGCGAAGAAGAATGCTACAAGAGGCCCCCATACACATGCAAATGGCACTATGCGTCAAAGTTAAAGGTTAGAGAAGGCGGCAGAGCAAGAGGAATGAAGAGAAAATACGAGAAAGAAGAGAGAGAAGATGATAACAGCTAGAAAATATTAAAAATGGAGGAGAGAGAAGATAAGAAAAATCAAAAAATGAGGAAAGAGGAGAGAGAAGATGAGAGAAAATGACAAAAAGCAAGAAAAATTGAAGAGAGGAGAGAAGAAAAATAGAAGAAATGCTGAGGAATTAAAAAATTTAAAAAATAAGGAGAGAGAAAGAATGCAAAAGGAGAAAAATATTAAAAAGGCAAAAGTATTAAAAAATGAAGTGGAAAATATTAAAGTGGGAAGTGAAAGGATTAAAAAATTAAAAGAGAAATGGATAATCAAAGTGAAGAAAATTAAAATAAAAGTTAGCCAAGCCTCGGCCAACAAGCAAATCGTACAACCATCCAAAGAAGCCGCCAAGAGAAGTAAATCTTGGCAAAAAATTGAAGGAAGACACATTATTAAATTAAAAACCGTACAACCATTGGGAGAGAGCGATACATTGGCGAAAACCAAAAATTGCCAAGATTATAAATTGGTAAAAAGAGTTGTATGACATAAAGAAGGGCCAAGTAAGGGGAGTCGAGCCAAAGAGACAAAGCATGAATGCACTATGTAGAGGAAAAATGAAGGTGGGAACCACGGGTTGAGAAATAAAGTATATGACATAGCTTGGACTGGCAACCAAAGAAGCAAGGCGTACGACATACCAAGAATTGGTAACCACAACGGCGCATAAAACAGAAGCACGAAGCACTGGAAAAAGACGTACGAAAGAAGACTTGACGGCTAAAGGAGTGTAGCGTACGGCTTAAGAAGTTTATTGTATGGCCAAGAAACTTAATCGTACGACTCTCACAAGGCTACATAGTACGACGCTCCCAAAGAG
The DNA here is from genome assembly GCA_007258455.2 of Sequoia sempervirens. Taxonomy (NCBI): domain Eukaryota; kingdom Viridiplantae; phylum Streptophyta; class Pinopsida; order Cupressales; family Cupressaceae; genus Sequoia; species Sequoia sempervirens. Next base: position 8,384 of record VDFB02013880.1, on the reverse strand, counting down.
ATCAAAAGCAATTTAGAAACCTCCACTTTAGCTGTATGGCTCCCAGAGAGATCAAAAGCAATTTAGAAACCTCCACTTCGTTCTAACAAGTCTTCCGTGTATTCATCGACGTGTGACATGAACATGTCTTCCGTCATTATTACAGTCTTCAGGCATGGGCCAATCTTCTCAGCATATGCGTCCCATTGTTCATCGTCCCACCATTCTTCATCTTCTTCATCGTTGTCACTGGGTTGGAGGTTTCTAAATTGCGTTTGATCTCTCTGGGAGCTCCATACTATGTAGCCTTGTGGGAGCCGTACGATTAAGTTTCTTGGCCGTACAATAAACTTCTTAAGCTGTATGCTGCACTCCTTTAGCCGTCAAGTCTTCTTTCGTATGTCTTTTTCTAGTGCTTTGTGCTTCTGTTTGATGCGTCATACGAAGTCTCTGTGGTTACCAATTCTTGGTATGTCGTATGCCTTGCTTCTTTGGTTGCTAGTCTAGGGTATGTCGTATACTTTACTTCTCAACCCGTGGTTCCCACCTTCATTTTTCCTTTGCACAGTGCATTGCTTTGTCTCTTTTGCTCGACTCCCTTTACTTGGCCCTTCTTTATGTCGTACGACTCTATTTGCCAATATATAATCTTGGCAATTTTTGGTTTTCGCCAATGTCTTGCTCTCTCCCAATGGTTGTACGGTTTTTAATCTAATAATGTGTCTTCCTTTAATTTTTTCATCTGAGATACGAGGAGCGGATAATTAGATTCGAAGAGCGAGGATCCGGATGGATTTGCGCGATTTGATCGAGGAAACGGATTTTGATCTCGCGATCTTCTCCGACGATGCCGATTTCAGATGGATGCGGACGGATGTCGGATGCCTGATGGATTTTGATTCGACGCTGATGCCTGACGCGATGCCTGATGGATGCTGGATTCTTCGGTTTTGGACATCTTTTCATATTTCTGTTCCTTCTGAGCTTTCTACGCCTCTTAACTCGACTGACGATAAAGCATTTAGACCAGACGGGCTTTAGTATTTTGTAACAGTTCCTATGGGATGAGATCAAACCATTTATCAAGTAAAGGAGCAAGACCAATACCTTTAAAGTTGCCGTCAACGTATCTCCCTCCGTACTATTGGTACCACATTACGTCCTCTCTTTCCACTGTCGGTGGTTCGGTATCACTCTCCACAATCCATCCTTCATTGCGATCCTTGTCACCTTCGACACCTTCCTTTTGTTTGTTCTCATGTGCTTCAACAAGTCTTCCGTGTATCCATCGACATGCGACACAAACATATCTTCCGTCATTATTATAGTCTTCAGGCATGGGCCAATCTTCTCGGCATATGCGTCGCATTGTTCATCGTCCCACCATTCTTCATCTTCTTCGTCGTTGTCACTGGGTTGGCACTCAAGACAGTGTACAAGTGCTGCATGTGTTCTTGTAGACTTCTGCTGTAAACCAAAATATCATAAAAGAACAAGAACAAATCTGCATAAGGTTGGAATACCTCATTCATGGTAGATTGAAGAGTAGCAGGTGCACCTGTCAAGCCAAATGGCATGACTAAGAATTCATAATGATCATGATGTGCCCAAAAAGTGGTCTTGTGCATATCTCCTGCTTGCATTTGAATTTGATGGTATCTTGACAATAAATTACTTTTGGGGAAGATAGCTGCACCCTGCAGCTTATTAATCAGCTTTTCAATTTGAGGAATTGGGAATCACTTCTTAATTGTGCGCTTGTTAAGGGCACAATAGGCAATACATGTGGAGAATTATCCATCTTTCTTGCATACTAATACTGCGGGAGCAGCAAATGGGCTTGTAGTTTACCTGGTATGTCTTATTTGTAAAAGCTCTTGAACCATTTTTCAATTTCATCCTTGAATACATTTGGGTGTCAGTAGGGTTGGGTCATGATTGGCTTGGTGCCCTCCTCCAAGTCTATGATGTGCTCATAATCCCTTTCTGGTGGTAGACCTTCTGGAAGTTCTTCAAATACATCTGAAAACTGCTGCACTAAGTCACATACAGGTTGTATGTACTCAGTTTTTTCTGATTTGTTGAATTGGTGTAGCCCCTTAAGGATGCTGCATTGGACCACATAACCAGGGGTATTCCTTTCAACTCTTTCTTCTTTTTGTGTGCTGAAACTAGCTTACTTTCTGGAGTTCCGAACCTGTGAATTCAGTTGTTTGAACCCTGCATAAACTTCATAGGCAGCTCCTGAAAATTCATGTTAATATCACCAAATAGTCTTGACTCTTAACCTTTGGATGCCTAAAGATTACATCAGCACCACTTAGAGACAATTTAAAAATCAGATATCATAGAATAAGTTCCCACGAGCAGGATGAGCCAGGGTTACATGGGGACGCGCCCCCTGCCCCAAAACCCACTGTTCCCGTCCCCTACCATCCCCGGGACTGGGGGATGCAAAGGGCACATCTCCCTGCCATCACCGAATGTCATGTCCCCTTCTCAGTGACATCTCTCGGAGCACAGGATTAGCCTATCACACGACCCTCGTAGGCTGATAGACTGGATAGAGGGTCACGTTGGAGCTTGGCTCATGCTTCAGTTGGCAGAGTTTGATCAGTTGGCTTTTGTTTGGGCTCGATCGGACACTTTTTGCATAAGTTGCTATTTTTAGCAGTTTTTGGCAGTCAGAGTGGGACCCCTGCTATTTTTAGTAGTATGGATGAATTAGGTTCAGAATCACTTCTTCAGTCGACAACTTCAGACGGCTCGAGCATTGGGTTAATATTGAAGGAGATATTAATATTTAATTGAATTAATTAAATATTAATTATTTGAAGATTATAATATAAAGTTATAATATTTTATTATAACTTAAGTGATTTCTGTTAAGGGGGTCGCCCATCATCAGAAGGGGGCCAGTTGGTGATTAAATTTATAATAAAATATTTGAACTGAGACTATTGAACAATTAAAATGAAAAGTTCGAAATATTTTAATGATTCCCTATTATGGTGGAAATCGCACTTTTGAAGGTTATAGTGCATTTGCCTTGGGATTCGAGCCATTATGCATATTGATGATTGAAAATTGATCAAGTTTGGTCTGAGCAAGAAGCTTTAGGGTTTCAGTCTCGAATTCATTGGGGAACGAGCCATCTCCATTGAAAGCAGTTCAGAGGGTGTGAGATATCACCTGATCTATTGCCATTTGAGAGATTTCTTCATCCAGAAGAAATTACAGAGCTTCAGAGTTATTTAAACTTCAGGGTTTAAGAGAGTTTCTTTATCCAGAAGTCATCTTGCAATCCAGGCGCATATATTCTACATATCCAGAGGTTTCAGAGGAGGCCGTACCTTTTTATTTATTGCTGCTGCTGTACTCAGGCCGTACCATCTGTACCTGGCCGTACTTCTTCAAAAGAGAGGCGTACTTTCCAGAGCAAGCAAATCGCCTTCTATTCCTTCAGTTTATCTTCTCCAGTTGGGGCGTCTATCTTCCTGGCACCTTTCGGGATCATCAGAAGGAGGGAGAGAGAGGAATTTATTGCAGCCGTACCTTTACCAGCAGTCATTATTGCAGCAAGGAAGAAAACCAGGTTTTCATAAATATCATTGCTTTTTGTATTGCATGTTAGTGGATCATTATTGTAATTGTCTCTGAAGATCAATAAATTGCTTGGCATCCTTATTAGCAACAAAAATCTATTGTTTCCAGAGATATATTATTTTATTTGAATTTCTTCTGTATTTCTTTCAAAAATCGCAATTTTCATTTATTGCACAAAAACCTCAAAAAACATTCAAAAACGCAAAACACACAAAAAAACATCAGATTCAGGAATAGGGGGAAACTAGGGTTTCTACACCGAATCAGCCCAATAAGTAGGAAACACCAGGAAACGTCCCTGGCCATTTTGGGATGGTTCCCCATCTCCGGTACGGATGGGGGACGTTGGAAATGTCCCCCATTGTACCGGGGACGGCTAGCTGTCCCCCATAGGCTGGGAGGTTCCTGGGGTTATAAAACAATAAAAAAATCGATTATTTTAATTTTATTCCTCCTTTCTTAATCGTGCAGGGCCCACCATCTCTCCCAATGTTAAAATTTTTCCCTAAAGTCCAAAGCAAACATAATATTAACATTTTTATTTTATGCTCATTCTTATGGCATGCACTCAGCTCATTCTCACACAGTGGAATTTGTTCAGTCTCGAATTGAACCTTTGGCAATTGCAAAAATTTAAATTTTCCAGTAGCAAGAAAGACGAACAACATTGTGATAAGAGATTTTATTAAATCTTGATTTTTATGTTTGAACTTTGAGACTTTTGGATACATGTTTGAGACATTTGAATATTGATAGACCATGGTTTTATTGATGTTTGATACTGCTGTGATAAATTTTATAATGCTTTAATGACATTTCTTATGCTGTTATAGTACTACTCTCGTGATTTATTTACATATTGATATTGTTGTTATCAATTATTAATTTATTGACATATCTATCTCTCTTTCCCTCTCTCTCTCTAATATATTAATAAATTTTGAAAAAACCATATATATATATGTATTTTGTATGTCGCCGTCCCCTGCCGTCCCCTAAAAATTGCCCCTTAGGAAACGTCCCAGAAACGCGTCCCCTGCCGTCCCCCCGTCCCCGTCCCCAAAACGCCGTGGAACATAGGGATGAGCCCTTTACTGCATGTATGACAGTGAAGGTGGGACCCATCAGCAATATTTATATCAAAGGCAGGACACTGTATTTGATAAGGCTAGGGCAGGGTATAATATTAAATCCAAGAAGTTATGATTACTTCCATGGTCAATCAAAACTACAACTTTCTTACTTTGATAAAGCCCTCCACTTGTAATGTAGAGTGAATGGATACACTTCTCATGGCTGCTAATGATGTGATGGGCTGCAGTTAACTGAATTCAACCTTTATTGGAATTTTTTTATAATGGGATCATGGCTCCTTACACGAATAACAAATTGCTTGATTACACAGTTTTTTTTGAGCAGGCTTATAGAATTTTTAACCTTGTTTGAGGTGACTTCCTTAAGAGGATTATGTTGTCTTGTTGGAACAGCAAGGAGGCTCTTCCCTTTGTTCCATCTCTTAAGCATTTTTTCATTGGACTTTGCTTGTGAGATGGCTGCATCAAGGTCCTTGGGTCTAAGAGTTTCTAGATGGATTTTCAGTTCTTCTTGAAGTCCATCAACAAACAAGGAAGCTTGTTGTGTGTTGAACATACCTCAAACTCGTATGGCATAATCTTTGAAACTTTGTACCATATTCATCCACAGAGTCACAGACTCCTGATATCCTTGATGCATATTACTAAGTTCCATAAATCTTGTCATCTGCAGGCTTTTTGCTGAAAACATCAATAATCAACTCAGTAAATTCCTGCCAAGTGAATAATTCATCATGTTCTCCACCTTGCACATCCAAGTCATAGTGATGCCACCATTCATAGCCATCTCCTTAAAGATGAAGCAAAACAAAATGATTTTTTTCCATATTAGACACAGGGTGCATTAGAAAATACACTTCTAATTTATGCATCCGTACTTCTGGAAAAAATTTCAATGTACCATCAAAATCTGGAACTTCAATATTTGGTACGCAGTGTTGTGGGCCTGTCCTAGTGTAGTCTTGTCCACCAATATCATTTCTCGTTGACCTATGGGTATTAAAGTCATATTTTGTATGAAGTTTGCATCATTGGCCATATAGGTCCTCTAGAATCTTCCAATGGCATCGTCGTTGAAGTTTCGAGCTTCTGTTGAGGGTTTGGACATGGTGGAGGAGATGCATCATAGCTGGGATTTTGCAGCTGGGTCAAAACCTATGATGTGATTCAGCTTTACGAGAAACTTGACGGCATAATATAAGCAGTTCCTGAATTGCTTGGAACATCTCCCTTAAACTCTCCAACGTTGGTTGTTGGCCTACACTTACACTCTTAACAAATCATTGACGGTGCCTCTGCCTGCTCTTGCTCTTCTTCATTGTGTTGATCATATGAATTAATGTAGGCAGTATCAGTGCTTTCATACCACTTCTGTGAATTTTAACTTGAAAATGTTAACGACAGCAAATAAACAAACATGGACCAAAATATTGAACTGGAATATAAATTTGCAAATATTTTTCTTAATAAGAGCACTTGTAAAAACAACAGGAATAAAATCTGTTCTAGTATCATCAATACATAGAAAAACCTGTTGGCATAGATTTTTCCTGTTACAACTTTGAAAAGTCTCTGGTTCAGATGTTGTTTCCTCAATGTCATGCTTGACTATGTTGATGCTTTCACCTTGTTTTGGCTTTTATTCTGTTTCCATGGTTTGGCTTTGTCTTCATTCCTGGTTGTGGGAACCAGTTGAATCCCTGTTCACCTTAGCATCTGAGTTTGTTTCCTTGCATCTCTAGTTTCGTTCTTTTATTTGGGTTCTATTAATTCTTCTTAATGAATCTGTGTTGTATTTTCCTCTGTGTTGTTATTGGTTTTTTTCCCCAGATTTGATCAGGATTCCTTGTTGCAGTTTGGTGGAGTGGACTTCTTTGGCTCTGCAATAACCCACAAATTCGAACCTTCAATTTTTCTTCCCCCCAAAAGGCAATACTCGTAGTTAAAGCATGTACTATGTAATGCCCCAAGCTTTTACCCAAGATATTAACACAGACTGACAATTTTTGCATGATACAGTTGTGACATGGACATGTTACAATGCACACCTATGCATTAGAGATGTTGTGACACAATGCAACAAAAATCATAGTGTGTGGTGTCAATACACAAAGCACGATAGAACAAGAAAAAGACTTACACACTATTGTGTGACTACCTCAACGCCCATACGAGAGGATAGAGTTTCCTCTAGAAATGATGACCAAGTACTAGAACGCAATCTCCATCTCTTGCAAATGGATAAGGAAAGGATGAGAATGACCACCATTTCCTAGTCCAAGAAACTCGAGCGTTGTCCCACCCCATCATACAAACCAACACACATTCACACATTCTAAACGATGTGGAAATGACATTCAAAACATACGAAAAGTCTACTAGGATGTTGAAAGGTAAGGAGTCACTAGCTCATCCTAATCCTGGAAGAGACAACTCATTTCCTCATGCTACACAACTTACAACTAAAAGGGGAGAAAAAGTACAAGAGGACATTAAACTTGACCAAACCAAGATGATGGCATTGAGGGCAGACCTTAGGGAACAACTTTCGTTTAGGAACTTTTTTTGTAAATGGTTGGCAACTTGTGTCACAAGGTTCGCTGAATTCAAGCTCAAAATTCAAATTTTGGCGAACTCCAAACTTTTATGTAAAATTCGTTAAAATCCGGCTTGGTATTTGTACAAAAAAGTGCATTTGTTTTTATTTTAAGTATATTTTCAAAAAATGATTTTTAGGGTTTTTGACATATTTTTCTTATAAATTGCTGCTCATGGCTCAATCTAAGCACACAACTGAGAGTTTGTGACTGTTCAAAATTCTTCTTTTCTGTTTGGGAGCCAAGTTGGTCATTTGAAGCTGAGTGTTGTGTTGGTTGTTTGAGGCTGAGTACTGCGACCTGCTATTGACTTTCACCATTTCCTGTGTCTTCCAATCCCGCTGCCTACTTTCACCATTTCCTACGTGACTTCCTTTGTCACACGACTCTTTCTGTTCCTACGAATGTTGACTCTTTCCATTCAAGTTTGGAACTCCAACTTCCTGCATGAGGCAACCTTGTGGAGCTGGAAATTATAGCTCTCTCTAGTCGACTTTATTTTATTTTTATAGGTTTTATTTTTTAGTATTAACATTTAATAAACTAAAATGTCATATTTTAAAATAATCGATTTAAATTTTAAACTATTTATATATAAAATTCAACAAATTTAAATTAAATTTAACAAATATACTAAAATTTAACATAATATTGTTTTGTTTTAAAATTAATATATTTAAATTAAAGTTTTAAATTTAATGTCGATTTTTTTCCCTTGCCAAACTTTATCTGAATTTTATTGTTGCCAAACACGAATTTGAATTCAAACCTTGTGACTCGGTTGACAACTACCCATTGTTTTAGGATTCCCCCTTTTGGACCCAAATCGCCCCTTTTACCAGTTGAAATCATCCCTGGCTATCTTGGATTGCACCTTTTACCAATGCAAATGGCCCCTTTCCAAAATGGGCAATTCTGGATGCTGCACAAGACCAAAATGCACTACATGGTTCTTGGAGGCTTCGAAATTGATTCCGAAGATGTCAAATGACTCCTCAATAAAACTACTACAAAACACAGCCTCGAAAACAAAGTTTCAATACCCAAAGGCATGATCCAAGATCAAAACCAAGGAAATGAGAGCATTATACATAAATGATTCTTGAGT
>VDFB02013879.1:0-36899 GCA_007258455.2 Sequoia sempervirens | reverse complement strand
TATATATATGTTACAATTTTATAATCTTGTTGATATAATTTGTTTACAAAGGAATGAATGCACCAAATATAGTTAAATTTATATTTGGTGGAATCGGTAATGTTTTCCTTAAATTTAGCCTCGTTATTATCATATGAGTAAACCTTGTTAGAAATATTATTATTTCTTTATTCTCTTGATGATTGGGATTACTGTTATGATAAGGTATATATATTCCTTGTTCAGTTGTTGTGGAACAGACTTCATAGTTGTTTGTTGTTACAATGCCATTTTTAAAATTAAGACTAAGTAGTTTAACTTTAATTAACTTATAACTTATTTAATTGCTTCCTTTTTTTTTAATTAGTTGTGTTTTATAGTTCTATATCGAGGTGGGAATTACATTGGTATCAGAGCCCTAGGTCGCAACACTTTGGGAGCTTTGGGGGAAAATTATTTGAGACTACTATCTACCAACCTCAAGTATTATGTAGAATGTTTGATTCTGAGCTAACTTGAGTATGGTTTGATTGGAAAAGTTGCAGAGATTTCAAATCTTTAAAGTTGCATTCATACTTAATATTAACAATGTGATAAAATTTTAGTTTATTAGTTGATTCCTCTTGATTGTTTGTCATTCTAGACTAACATATGCACTCTTGGATGAAGGGGAATGGTTGGTGTTCATGGCACTCTTCAAGAGATTATGACATAAAAAGGAGTGTCTACTATTTTACTCCAATAAACCTTCCTCTTAACCACTTTGATGGTTGTTCCTAGTGATAGTTTGGTGGCATTCTATTCTCATTAGGCTATCCTCATGGACTGCTCACAATGGCAGGGTATAGTAGTTCAAGATTCCACACCTCAAACCATATATTTTCTTCTTATCTTCTATAACCTATTCATTTTTCTTCTACCTGATTAAACCTACCATTGTCTCATACTCTCATATGCTTTCTTCTTATTGTCACCAAGGATTCTAGCTCAAATTTAGGCAAGGGCACCCCTACCTTTCATAGCCTGAGATCTTCCCTTCTTTCATGTCATGTTGATCATTGAAACTACCTCTTAATGTTTATGCCTTCAATGACCTCTAAATTATCATCTTTATTTATTCATGTCCATTGTCATTTATATTGTCTTCTTATATGATAAACTCCCTATAAAGTTGGCCATATAATAAGGTCTTGAGCTATCTCTTTCATGTGACTATCATGCATATTGAGATTGTTTTGTCTTTTTCACTTCTAAAGTCTTTATAAGCTACAAGATAGTGAATTCGTATTTCACAACAATTAAACAACAAAATGTGATTATGTCAATAGATACCTCCAATTTTCCAAGCTATTATCTAATCAAATATCTTTTTTTGTACATGGATTCTTTGTGTTTTTCCTTCTCACAATCCATGCTTTCTTGGTATTTTGTATATAAACATCTATAGCATTAACTTGTATAGTTATGAGACTGCAAAGTGATGAATTGCTATTGTACAAGTAAATAACAAAATTTGATTATGTAACCAGTTAATTTCAAGCAACTTCATAGTGCAAAAATATAAGAATTTTCTATTCATTGGCCACTTATCATATTGGTTGATTAAAGATTTCAAGTCTTTGTACTTGACATCTGTATTTTTCCTTAAACTAATGTTGTTAGTGAGATTTTATTTATTGTTGTCTACAATGATATTTTATAGATTTGTGACTGTTATATGTAATGTGAGTAGATAGTTCCCTGTAGCTGTGCATTTGGAACTGTAAGCTTCTATTTTGCAGGCTATTATGATGTTTGGTTTCCCTTTTATTTGGTTTCAAAGGGGTATTGGTTTTTCTAATGAAGGATCCAATTTTTGTACTTGTATTATTTTTAGTCTGGCTTTTTAAAGTCATGTTGTTAGGGAGGATTTGTTTAGAATTGTCTATATTCTACCATGATATTTTATATGGTTTTGTAATTGTAAAATGATAAATTTTCTTGCACATGGAGTAAATGATAAATGCATTATATAGTCCCAAGTCATTGTACGGCATTCACTATAAGAGTTGGATTGGTTGGCTATTAATTGCCCTTTTCTTTTATTTCAAATGAGTGATATTTTTTCTAATTAAAGATTGACTTTTTTGTAGATGGGATTTTTTGTATTTAGTCTATTCACATTAACTGATGGTTGTTGGGTTTTTTTTGGAATTATCCTATTATTTTTTGTTTAGTTTTGTGACTTCAAATTGATAAATAGGTAATACCTAATATGCAAAGGACAAATTGTAGTCATGTAGGTAGGTAGTTTGAAGAAAGTGAAACCATAACAAACTAATAAAACATATATTCAAACATTTATGGTGTTATTTTGATAATCTATTTCTCATAGTTGGAATCAGACTATGTTCTGTAAAAATCATTATTACAAGCAATTTATTGCAATACCTATATGTAGCAACCTGCATCTATTTTGGTAGAACCCTTCTACCAAGATATTCTTGTGTCTACAAACTCTATCTTTATAATGAATGTCAATCTTAAAATCTTGATAAATTGAAATTTTACCTTTTTTGTATTTGATTTAGGAAGTGGTTGGGCCTTTTGAGTTTCCCTCACTGCTCTTAACTTATTTTTGTTCTTTTATTTTTTGTCACCTTTTACTTTATTGTTAATACACCTTTCCTTCAATTTCTCTTAATCTATTTGTGTATCCTTGAGTTTTACCTATTCTAATGATGCAAAACAACTAAAATATAATGCAAAAACACAAAGTACACCTCAAATATTAGCCTTAGGAATTGTTAACACAAAGAGATAAGATGAAAGAATATTTGCAAATGATTATACCTTCTCTTTTCAGCTGAAATTCCTTGGTTGGCCCTTGATTTTGAGTACTTGTGTGCTCCCTAGATGGCTATTGATATGACTAAATACAAGATTGACTATATAATGGGATGCAAATGCAAATGGCTAAAATGGCTTGGATAAGTAAGAGGAAATACTTGTGAGTTGAGTGTTCAAAATGACAACATGTAGGTGCAAAATGACTAAGTGTTGAAAATGCTTTAGAGGAGGGGGTATTTATAGAGGAATTTGAACTCTCTAGAGAATTCAATGGTTGAGATTTATCCAACAAGGCCAAGATGAAGGGTTATGGTGAGTTGAGGATTCACAAGCCCTCACATCTTGACATGTGGAATGTGAAGTGGCTAAGGGGTGATGATGTGTAAGTGAGGTGGAAGGAGGGTACATGATGTGGAGGAAGGACAAGTACCTTGCAAGTACCTTGGGGAGTGAGAAGATTTCCTCAAAAAGGAAATTCTTGTCCCCAAGTGAGATAGAGAAAGTGACATTTGAGGGATTTTGGAATTCCTCAAAATCTATGGGAAATGAGAAAGTGGTTGGAGAAATAAATGTGAATTAAAGGAATTTAAATACTTGGGAATCTAATGGACAGAGAGTCTCCAAAAATGTGGTGGGTACATGTGGATGAGGTGACAAGTCCCATGTTTTAGAAGTCTTGGAAGGATAAAATGTGAATTCACATTGGGAGGAGAGAGACCTAGGATGAATAAATATGAATTAATTCACATGGGAAAGAGGGTTAATGCCAAGAAAGGCAAATGAAAAGGTTGACTAAAAAGGGATGCTAAATGTGGCTAATGACCTTGATTAAGGATGTGCAAACACATAATTAGGATAATTAATAAAAAATTAGAAGCAAGTGGCAAATGTAGAAGGATGTGACATTAATCCTTGATTAAGAGGATGCACATCATAATCGTGAATTAATTAAATTAATCCAGATTAAAGAGGGATTATGGAGGATGTGACAAGGAGAGAGAAAAGAATAATTTTAAATTGATTTTAATTCAAAAAGGTTAAAATGACTAAATTAAATAAATTGATGTATTTATTTAATTTAGAGAGGAAAAAGGTGTAAGGTAAAACATTTAATTGTTAAATTAAATACTTTAAGTACTTTGGACAAAAAGTGCAATATTAATTAAATATTGATGGAATGGATGAATAAAGAGATGAATTTGATCGTATGGGAGTGATAAAATTTATATGTCTACACTATCATTGTTAGAGGGTTGGGCTTATTTGATTTTAAGTTTAAGCATTAATAATATCTTTGCATGGTGTTCGGTCTAATTTCTCCAATCCGACAAATCCATTGGCGAATACCTCATGAAATTTAAATTTTATTTGATTTTTAAATTTTGGATGCTTCTCTCCATCTCACCCTGACCTGGACTATAGATTTAGTTTGGAGACTTGTAGGTTGTGACATTGGATTTAGTTTGTTACTATCCAAATCTCTCTACTTGTTACATAGAATCTCATTACATGTCCAGGTTTTCCAAACAATGAAAAATTATTTGAATGTCTACTAACAATGATGTTTATTATCCAATTCATCAATAGGCCTTTCTGAAGTCAAAGATTTTTACCTTTTCTTGATACTTTTTCCTGATTTCCAAATTCAATTCATCTATATCATTTTAAATTCTGTTGTTTAAAAAAAAATTATTTGTAGATAATTGAATTGTGACCTTTCATCTTTTTATTGAAGAAAGAATTGTAATAAGTCCCTCATGTATTTTATGGAGATTGTCTAGAATTGATGTGAATCATCTTCTCATCATTTTTTTTGTCAATATGCAACTCTTCCACCTTTTTGAAATAGAATCCTTTCTGGTATGTGTTCTCTTAATATAGCACATGGTGTGGTCATAAACATCAACTAAGAAATTTATAACATAGTATTTTTCCCAAAAATCTATTTTTTTCCAATCAAATTATTGTGATCCTTAAGTTTCAAACTGTTCAACTGCTTATTCATGTGTCCATCTACAATATGTTGTTTTCATTTGTAATTTGTGGCCTGAAATTTTGCAATAAGTCAGCCACGAATAAGAAATAAATCAAAGGAATGTTCAGTGGTGAATTAGTCAAAGACGAAGTTATGTTTGTATATAAGTATATTTTCTTAGGCATAGAATTAAGAAGTTAAATGTTACAGGAAGCTACCATAGGGGTAGTATAAGAATGGTTAGATATCTAAGTATAGATGGGAAATATCATTAAGTTGCATGATTAAGTTGTTCAGAAATATCTTTTAAAATTAGACTAAATGTTTAATTATTTTAAATTGTTTGCAAATAAGAAGAGATAAATATGGGTATAACATAACGCATAGATTAATGGAGATTAACATTGAAAACAATGGAAATGATTTACTTGATATTTTCAATTGAAGTTAGATCTAATGGTGAATTAATAAGAGTTCTTTTATAAATAAGAGAAATGAAAAAAAGGGAATATCATAAGAGAATAAAATGAATAGTCTTTTATTCTTTTGACCTTATGATATTTTCTTTAAAACGGAATTGAATGGATAATTGGATACATCATTTATAGATTAATTTAAATTAAATAGTTAAGAAATGATTTACTATAAAGGTGGGAATGTCACTAGTGTATAATTTGAATGTTTAATTTTTCATTATCGATTTAAGTATTTAAGAGTTATTTTGATAGTAGGGTTTTAGTTTCCTTTATTATCGAAGTGTTTCTCTTATATTCACAGTCCAAGTAGCAATCATTTGTATCTTGATAGCTTCCAAGAGGAAGCCTAAAATTAGAGGTGGAGAATGTAAGGCATAATTAGTATTATTCCTAAGATTTTGTTTTGATTTTATATTTCTATGGTTTGGTGTTTTGGAATTAGTTGATGTTGAGATTATGGTTTAGGGATATTATTATGGACATGAATGTTTTATTGCCTGCTTCGATATTTATATGTTTATAAATGAAGTAGTATGTCCATTAAATAAAATAACTCGATTATGAAGTATTATGGTTATAAGTTTGATTTCTGCAAAAATAATTATCTTAATTATTATGATAGATTTTATATTAGAAATTTTAATGATTATATTCATTGTTTTGGCTATAATTTTTGAAATATACTAATGCTTCTATTGAGATGTTGTGGGTGGGCAACCCAAATTCCTTAAGAATTGGAGTCAAATTCCAAATGCTAAATATTTAGTTATTGGTTTTTAATTTGGTAAGGGGGGGTTTAATGTTAGGAGTAATTTGATTTATATGATTTTTTTATTTGTGGAAGGAAATATTGTTTTTATTTTATATTTTTTTCATTTGAGGGAAGTTGAAGAGTTGGGAGGAATTCTATTTTAAAGAGGTATGCTTGTGGGGGCTCAATTCTTTTTACTACTTTTCTTCATTTTGGGAATCGAATTGGAGTGTGTGAAGATTGTTGCTTCCTTCGGTATTGGATGAAAGAAATTAGTGGTAGAAGTTCATTAGTAGAGAGAAGGGATTGAGTACTTTGCTTTGGTTAATGGTTGATCCTAACTTGGATAGCCAAGGTATGCTTTGTGTTTTGAATTAAAAATTTTGATGTGATTATTTAATGTTGGACAGATTTTGTTGTGTTGAGGAAATTTTGTGTTATTTTGTATTTTGGTGATGGATTTTGCTTGTGTAATGGGGGTTTGGGTGTGTATAAGGAGTGGATCTCGCTGGAGGGCTAAGAGCCTCCTTTGTTTTGGGTTGAGAAGGATGTGGATACTCTCTTGGGTATTTATGTAAATACGTGTTTTAAATGTAGTTGTGGGATATATGGTGTATGGAATGGTGGGTTGTGAAGGGGTTGTGGATGAAAGAATTTGGTTGTGAAGTGGTTGATTGTGGAGGTGTTGTGAATGGAAGAATTTGGTTGTGGTGGTGTTATAAATGGAAGAATTGTGTGCTAAATTTGAAGTTGAATATTTTAAAAAGTTGTTTGCCCCAAGAGGGAAGGGAATCCCTATTCTCCCCCTTTTGCAAGAACTCTACAAGCGGGTTCTTTATGAGTGAGTCAATGTCTGTGAATTTTTGTTCTTTTAGTTGAGTTGCGTATATGGACTTTGTCTCCTACTTGTGGGTGGACATATATGTGCTATAGCTGGTAGGAGAGCAAGACTAGGCTACTCTATTCTATGTTGTAAGTTTAGGAAGCAATCTGGATAAGAAGAATATTGAATGGAAGAAAATTTATTTTATTGGTTTAATATATGTTTTTCGATTATTCAATTTTGCAAACTGTAAAAGGATTTTTTGTTGCTAACAAAAGGATTACCAGTGAAAGATTTTTATGTTCATTATGTTCTATGCATTATTGCTATACAAAATAAAAGTATTGTTTTTTTGTTTTTACAAAGGAAAGTGAAACATTTATCTAGTTGCATTATTAATATTGTTTTCTAAGTACATGAGCTAAAGTGGATTGTTAATTTCACAATTGAAATCTTCTTGCATTCTATGTCTTTCCTAAAAGAAATACTTTTGCATTCTCAATAGTGTGTTTCCAAACATAAATGAATTAATCAACGATTAATAGTAATATCAATGTAATTTTACAAGATTATGTAATATGGGAATTTGCATTACAAATCCATTCTTCACTTGTAAAAATAATCTTTGCAATGTTTCCACAACTGTAACACAACTCGCGACTTGTGGTTATGAAAATATTTATATGATATTAAATTCTCATTGCAATGTTCCAAACATAGAATATGGAATATTAATTAGTGCCTACTCGATCCTTGCATGTTACAATTATTATACGCTTTGTGTCCACTCAAATACACATGATTAATGCATATTGTACCCGCAATGTATCCAATAACAATTGTCCTTGCCCTTCCAAATTTTGCAAAGTAAAAATGTATTTGTCCCTATAGCTATCTATAATTTTTTTTGATATGTAAGGTTTAATATTTTATATTAATTATAATAAAAGCTTTACAATACATTTTCTTCTAGAAGGTAAACCACCACCGATGCCTTAAAAACCATACAAACAACTAACCAACCGAGAACCAAAATCTGCAACTATGGCTGGGATCGAGCCAGACCTAAACAATAATGAACCACTTGGAAAAGCAAAAAACCCAAAAAATTAACCACCACCTCACAAAAATCTATTTACCTTGACAAAAGAGTCAAAATATTCCACCCACTCTAGACCATCCGCTGGCACCAACCCCACTTTCCTCTTCATGAATTCCACCACCACCGCATAAACCATTTTGTGCCTCATGAGCTCTACCCCTTTCAAGTCCATAAGGAAGGGGAAAATTTTGATTGCCTTGTCCTCATTCCAAAGTTTTTCCAAGTCCGTTGGCCTCGAAATTCCTTTACCCACAATGGCGGCCTTTATTGTCTCATCCAAGCTACCTAATAGGTCCTTCTGAAACAACCACTCCACCTATACCCTAGCCTTTGCCTTTGAAACATTATTATCCAACAAATTCGTGAGGAAACAAGAAGGAATATACGCATTATCCCTTGCGTATTCCTTCCTCTCAAGATGGCCTTTCCCCAGAGCCATTTTCACTACAACCAAAACTAGAGAATCTGGTTCACAAAGAAATTGCTTAAGCTGATGGTTGGTAATCTCCCTGAAAGTGCATTGTTTATTTGTCGCGTGTAAAGAGATGGGAGTGTCTGCACCAAACGTCTCCAACCCCTCCACTAAAATAGAAATCATGAATTTTGATCAACCACCCTAAGCAATCACTATTGGAATTCCAGAAGTGAAGACTGCAAGTCACCACACACCAACACCAAGCACCAAGACATAGCCACACAAACTTTTCCCAACCGCTGAAAACACTACTTATTAATAAAGCCCACAGCGAAAGAGTTGATCTCACTTTGCACGAGCAGACCATAATTTTGGTGTAAGGAAGATTGTCCTTCCATAGAAAGGTCATCCTTCACCACCAACCTTTAACACCAGGCACTCCAAACAATGAGTGCCTTTTCCAATTGTCCCCTTTGCATGTTATCACCTTTCTCGGAGTATAGGGCTACACAAAAATCTGACACCGTCTTAACTTTCCATCATTTCGGTGGTGAAAAACCCACTCCCCAAGCCATGTAAGATCCACATCAAGCCCATCAAAACCCCTCCACCAACGTGGAGGGTCGCCCTCCTAGCCACCCACAAGCTTCACTTGAGGAACTTATTAATAACTTTCCTAACCAGACCTGCAACACCCAAATTGGATAAAAGATATGCTTCTCAGTTTCCTTCCCTCAAGATATGATTAAACATTACTTGATCAAACCCGTCAATCCAACATAATGCCACCTCTAACTTTTCACCTAACTTCCAATTCAAAACTTACCTTTTTCGCAAGGCATTGATTACAAGAGAAGTGTCCCCTTCAATTACCACCTTCCTAGCTTTGATTTCCTTGCAAAGACAAGAATTAATGCTTGGAACTCAGCATCATTGTCTGTCCCCTCTGGGAGTGATGTTGCTAGTGATCCCAGAGTCTCCCCATTGCAGTCCCTCACAATGTAGCCCACACTAGAGGGCCCTGGGTTGCCTTTCAATGCTCTATCGAAGTTCAATTTAACCCAACCCTGGTCAGGAGGGCACCAAATCACTTTCCTGCGATCTTCCACCAACCCTGCTCCCCTCGAACCTACAAAGACAAGAGCTTTTATCCTAAGCCAACTCTTCAAAATAAAAGACTCCCACACCAAAAAAATTCTCTCTTTTGGACTCATCCCTTCAAGTCTTGCATTAAAAAATTCTATTATACTAGCCTCAATCTTGCATTGCAGTCTAGGAATAGATAATTCCTTCTACTACAAAATCATTTTGTTCCTTTCCTTCCATACTTCCCATAAAACAATCAAAGGGCACATCAACCACAAATCATTAAATAAAGAGCGCCTAAGAGGTGCTGGCCAAGAATTCGGCCACTCAATTAAATGATTGGGAAAGGCAATATTCCACTGCAACTTAGAGCATAACCAGCTCCAGATACCCTACAAAAAATGATAGTTAAGGAGAAAATGGTCCACCGAATCTTCCATATTTTGTCACAAAGGACACCTAGAGGGAACATAAAAACCAAGTTTCACAAACCTGTTCCCAGCCAAAATCTTGCCTTGAGCTGCCACCTAGGTGAAAATACCTACTTTTGGAAGACACACCTTATTCCAACACAAATTAATAGGAAGGCTCATACCTTCTTGCTATGAGGAGGCTAAAACATCACATCTGATCTTCACCGAGTACTCCCCTAAGGCCGACGGGTTCCATCGGATTTTGTCCCTTCCATCTCTCTTCCAAATCCATCGGCTCAATAAGAGCTTTTCAAAGGCTTCAACTTCATGGGACTCCAAACGAAGTTGATTCAGAGACTTCCATCGATGGTATCCATTAGTTGAGGGTGTTTGAATATAAAAAAAAATCTTGACTTTGTTCCCCCAAGCCTACTTCGTTTTCTCTTTTATAGGAGCTAGAGAAGGCTCTGTCGCTAGAATAGGGAATACCTCCCACGAGTCCTACCAAAAAAGGGATTCATCACCTCTTTTAACCTCCCATGTTAAATAATCCACAGTAAGCTATCTAGCATTCTTTATAAAGTTTCAAATTCTAGAACCATTCGGGAGAGACTTGGTAGTCAAGAAACTATTATCCTCATTGACCAAATATTTGGCTTTAACAATTTTCACCCATTTCAACTCAGGACAAGAGTGAATAATCCAAGCCATATTTTCCCCCAAAGCCTTGTTTTGAAACAACAAATTCTTCCACCCTGCACCATCTTGCTCTTTGTGCTTGCACACTTTCTACCATTTGATCAAAGGGATCTTTTTCTGGTTACCACCGTCATTCCAAAAGAAGTCTTTCATTGACATATTAATGGATTTTTCCACTCCCACCAGAAGCTGGAGGCATGAAATCATATAAATAGGGAGGGTAGATATAATAGATTTTAACATCATTAGTCTTCCTACCCAAGACATCCACCTACTTTTCCAAGTAGAGAGTTTATCTTTCACCTTGTCTAATAGGGAATTCCATAAACTACCATGTTGGGTCCCCTTAGCCAAAGGGAGACCTAAATATTTTCAAGGTAGCTCACCTCTCCTAAAGCTGAGGCACCTTAAAATCTGATTCTCCTGATCACTACTTATGTTAAAGAAGAAAACCTCTAATTTTGCAAGATTCATTGCCCGCCTTGAAGCCAGAGAATACCTATCTAGAATCTCTTTTAACGTCCTAGCTTCCCTGAGCGAAGCCACCCCAAACAACATCGTATCATCAACAAATTTTTTATGGGTTACAGACGAGAGATTGTTGGTTACTTGAAGACCCTCAATCCATCCCGCACATCTGGATTTATCTAAAGAACGACCCAAAGCTTCTACCATTATTATAAAAAGAAAAGGGGAGAGAGGGTCCCCCTGCCTTAAGATTCTTGACACTGAAAAGAAGCCTTCAGGAGATCCATTCACAAGAATCGAGTACCTTGGACATGCCACCTAGCTGAACATCCAATCAAGCCAATCTCTTTGAAAGCCAAAAGCCTCTAAAACCTTCATAAGAAAATGCCAATTTACCCGATCATAGGCTTTCTTAATGTCCAGTTTTAGCAACATTATTGGATTCCTTGTACACGGACATAATGAATAACTTCTTGTGCAATTATAAACCCATCAAAAATTGATCTCCTTGGAATGAATCTTGTTTGCTCCTCAAAAATGATGGCTGGCAGAATTTTCTTAAGATGATTTGCAATCGCTTTAGCTAAGATTTTATAAATCGTGTTAGTGAGAGATATGGGATGAAATTCGTCCTGCAATTCTGAATTTTCCTTCTTTGGAATAAAAGTAATGAAAGTGTTGTTTATCTCCCTTAAAATCTTTCTAGAGCTCCTAGAATCCCCAATAGCCTCTGTGACTTCCAGGCCCACAAAGTCCCAACACTTCTAAAAGAAAAATGCCAGAAACCCATCAGGACTAGGGGCCTTTTCTAGATTCAAACCAAAATTTGTTGTTTTTATCTCCTCCTCTAAAAAACCAAGCATTCAATTCTACCATTTGTGCCTCAAAAACCAAGGAAGGGATGTTTCTCAGGATTTCTTTTTGAGCACCTAAATTAGATCCATCCCAATCATTAAGAAGATTGCTAAAAAATTCAACTATCGAGTCTTTTATTTCAATGGGATCTTCCAACACTTGACCATTTGGGGCTTTGATAATGACAATCTGATTAATTTCCCTACAGACCTTAGTAGAGTTATGAAAAGACTTTGTGTTCCTGTCACCCACCTGTAGCCAAACCTCCCTAGATTTCTGCCTCCAAAACAATTCCTCCTTCGCTAATAGATTATTCAGCTTCAAAGTCAAGGCCTTTTCTTGATGAAAATACTCATTGTCTATACCATTCTTGATAATATTTTCTTCGTGTTTTCCCAAATCCTCCTCAACCTTTAACCTTTCTTCAAAGATGTTTTTAAAACAATCTTCATTCCACTGCTTGAGTTGCTGCTTAACAAATTTCAACATAGCCACAATATTAAACATCTTAGAACCTTCTGGTTTACATTCTAAACACCAAAGCTTGATCAAATCTATAATTTTTGGATCCTTAAACCACATAATCTCCAACTTAAAAGGACTTCATACTGGCCCCTTCTCACCTTCAATTAGCAATTACACAGGGAAATGGTTTGAACCCACCCTCAGGTTGATTTTGCAGTCCATAGTAAAAGGAAAGACCCCCAAATTTCCTTTAAATAAAAATCTATCAAGCTTCTCCACAATGCTGCAAACATCCTTCCTTCTATTTGTCCAAGTAAAGCACCCATTCCCAGTTTGCAATTCAACAAGTGAGTTTCTCTCCACAAAATTTTGAAAATCCTTTTTAGATTGTAGGACTTTTCCAACCCCTCCTTTTTTGTCTGAAGACCTCAAGATAGTGTTGAAATCACCCCCTAAAAACCAAAAATTTATCCCTAGATGATTGAGGCATTGATCTAACTCAAGCCAAACTTTTATCTTTTGCAAACAAGACAAAGGGCCATAAACATTGACTAACATGAATTGCAAATTAGATATTAAACTTCTTACCCAGCAAACAAGCAAGTGTTGACTAGATTCCATGAATTCCATGAGAACAGACTAAGGTCTCTAGATAGTTAGCAAACCTCCGGAAGCTCCATCCGTTCCCACACTCGACCATATCCAAAGCTTCAATTTTTTACTAAACTTCAACAAATCTTGATCTCCAATCTTAGTCTCTTGCATTAATACAATATCAACTTGACAGGATCAATGTGATACTTAATCAGGCTCCATTTTTTAGGGGCATTGGGACCCCTAACATTCCAAGTTAAGAGCTTCATTGTTGTTAAGGAAGAGTCTCGCTCTTCCCTAACTTCATCATGTAGTCAATCTTTTTCTGACCATTTGCTTCTCCATCCCACTTTCGCTTCTCCAGGGTAGAGATTCTACCCCTTTTTTTGATCTCCCCACAATCTAGGGTGGAATTAAACAAGTTCTTCTGACATATGCACAACTTTATTCTAGCCAATTCAAATCTTGAGAAGGATTTTCTCTTTTTCCCTAAGAGATATCATGGGTTGCCCGACCCAGTCTCCCCCTCTGCCATTTCCTAAGCTAAGGGATCTTCATCTTCCATTTCCCCATCTTCAAACTCCCAAAAACTGTGCTTTGTGGCTTTTGCCAGTTCTAATAATTCTTTACCCACCTCTATTAGGGAGTTCAACTCCACACTTTGACAATCATCCCCCAATATTTCTAGAACCTCTGAGATTTTTTCATTCAAAACTACATTCATATTAGACTCTAGTTCCACTCCATCCTCTGCACCCACCAAATCTTCTTTATCATATCCTCCTCCTGAGGAATATTAAATTTCTCCCATGTTTGCAGAGGTGAATGCACTTCATCAATATTAGGGTTCAACTGTGGAGGGCTCCTAAGCTCTACTGCCTCAACCCTTTTATCCACAACCTGATTTTGTGCTCCCAACTGAGATTGGGGCTGCCACATGCGATGAAGAGTCCTTTGCTTCCCTTGTTTTTCCTATTTTGCTAGCTAATCTGCACACCAAGGGGCAAACCAATGAATGAGTGGTATGGGAATCCACGCTTAGCTTTTGAACCTAGCAACCGTAGTCTGAAAGAAACTTTATTTCATCCCATATATGTCTCACCGGGTTATTTTCCACACAAACCTTGACATATGAAGATGCTTCCTTTACGTCTTTTCATTCCTCAGCACAAACAAAGGTGCCCAAGTGGTTCTTGATCTCTTCCAAAATACTAGGTTCTTAATATTCCGTGGGGTGGGGAGATTAGACATCCTATACCAATCTTGTATCGTCTCCACTTTGTGGCTCAAAGGGTTGAAGCCCACAACCCAGCAATGCAAATAAAAACCACAACCATCTAGGACCCACACCCCATCGACTATTTCATCCCTCAGTTTTTTGGATGGGAAAATAACTAGAAAAAAACCATTCTGAAGAGTTTTAAATTGCAAGTCAGAGCCCCACCCATCCTTCCACCATTTAACCAAATAATCCAAATTAAGGGCAACTCCATACCATTTCGCAAACAATCCTAAGTTTTCCAGCCTCAACGCCTCCTCTTGAAGCTTTACTGAGCTGACAACTAAAGAATCCCTTCCCCCAGGGATCACTTTCCCCTTAAAAGGGACAACTTCAATATCCCTTGACCCTGAATCTTCCCTCGTCTCCTCCCATTCTAAATGGGGTTGCTTCCTTTTCCAAGCTAACTTGGTGTTATTCGGTCTACGATTAGGGTTATGACCCTTGCCTTGAATCTCTTACCTTGCAACATTACTATTTCCATTATAACCCCTATCTTTTTGCCTAGGCCTTCTGAACTCTTCATTTTTGTAAGCACCTCTCTCTTGATGGCCCCGAGACTTGGGTCTGCCATGCTGCTACCCATGTGCACCAAAGCCTCTGTCGTCCTCCTCCAAAGGTTGTCGATTATTATTCTGAGGTCTTTCCCATCTATTTGCATGCCAAATTCCCTCCACATTCGCCTGACAGGTAGCTCTGGGCCCCTCATGTGCTTGACGGAAATCTCTAGGCCCCTCCTATCTTCTTCCAAAATGACGCTCTGCATTTGACCGTTGCAGAGCACCATGACCATTGCAGACCACTCTTGCTCTTGCCATTTTTTCCTTAAAAAAATTAATATTTTTAATCCCCTATAGCTATCTATAATTAATGATATGTGGTAACTCTAATATTTGCACCAATATAGCTTATTGAGTTGTAGTGTTACAAATATCCAAGGTGAATGTACTTTTCCACGACTTTCTTTAGGTACTTGGCCACTTGTGGTCAATAAAGACCAACATTGTCACCAACTACTACGTAGATATCCTTTTTGTCTACTATCTACATTCAACCTTGTCACATGCATAACAACTTGTCATTTTTGTCATACACTGTTGTACGTCACCTTACACCATGCATGGGAAATGGAGATCTAGTTTGTCCTTTATCATTCTTGCTTGTGATGTCTAATTTCCCTTTATCATATCTATGTATATATATACATATATACATATACATATACATATACATACATATATATGTTACAATTTTACAATTTGGCTAATATAATTTGTTTACAAAAGAATGAATGCACCAAATATAGTTAAATTTATATTCAGTGGAATTGATATTGTTTTCCTTAAATTTAGCCTTGTTATTATCATATGAGTAAACCTTGTTAGAAATATTATTATTTCTTTATTCTTTCGATGATTGGGATTACTGTTATGATAAGGTATGTATATTCCTTGTTCAGTTGTTGTAGACAGGACTTCATAGTTGTTTGTTGTTATAATCACATTTTTAAAATTAAGAGTAAGTAGTTTAACTTTAATTAAATTCTAATTTATTTAATTTCTTCCTAAAATTTCTTTAATTAGTTGTATTTTATAGTTCTATATCAAGGTGGGCATTACATATATTATCAAAAACAATAAGGTTTGGATAACATCTCAACTTATCAATAATGATATGTCTATCATACCATCATTCCCATTGTATTACTAACCTCATTACCCACAAGGGTTTACCTAGCATTATAAGCTAACAAACTCAAGTTACCTCAAGACATAGACATATTTCATGTTTCACAATTCATGCTACATATGAATTTGGTATATTAGATAAATTCCCATATAGGGTATATAAAAATACTAACCCAATAGATAGGTTCCACCAAAGCAAGAAACAACTAAGAACACACAAGCTTATCCAACGAATTTTAACACATATTTAAATCAATCCTTTCCAATCAAGACAACCATAAACATATAACCTTTTAAACATAAATATCAAGGGAATAGAAATCAACATGCCTATATAAAAACTCCAACTAATATAATTCTTCCTTCCTAGCTCAATGCCATAAACTCACTTGCTACTTTCTCTAAGTTCAACCCAATTCTACTTCTAGCCTCTTACCAAATCTCTCAACAAATACTAATGCAAAATAACAAAGCAACTTACTAACTCTCAAGCTCTCAACTCACTCGCACAAAAAATGCAACAGAATAACAATAGAGTATTCAGAATGAAAAGTGTAACAAATGGTAGAGAGAGCACCTCTATATATACTAAAATATGAGCAACCAAAGGCTACAAACAAGCTAATACTTTTGACACCTTTCTATTCCCATGCAATGACTCATCTAATTAACTCATAGATTTGCAACACATGACAGTCCTCACATTTCAAATGGTTGAGTCGACTTGTTTCAAGAGACAACAAGACTCTTTTATCGAGTCAATGACTAGCAAAGCCTTTTAGCAAGTTTCCTACTTGATTTTCAAGTTGATTTCCCCTCTATATTGCTTCCAAATTATCATTGACTAGGTTTATGCATATCCAAAGGTTTAAGACTTCATTTTTGCTTCCAAAAGCTACAAGTTTTAGTGCCACATTTCATGTTTTAGCGCCCTTAAGAATAGCAATGTCAAAGACTTCTTTTAGCTTTCAAATCTGCATTCATTCTTTTTTCCAAAATTTACACTTTATTCCTTCTTTCATGTGTGACCTTTGACTTGGTCTTTTCCTTGTTTCATATGCAGATTTTACACTCAACAATGCATTAACATAAGGCAACGCTATATGTGCATAAGCTTATTTAAAGTGCTTTAGTAATATGAACTTCAGGACTATACAATGTGATTTGAATCTATATCAAATACTTATCATTACGTATATTATATAATAAATATATATATTTAACTTAATATATATACATACATATATATACATATACTTCTTTACTCTAGATTATCTAAAGCATTAATTGCCAATTAACAAATATATATATAAACATATATTGAATAACAACCATATATGTATATATACACAAATATATATAAATATATTAATATATATTATTTTATATAAATACATATTAATATATATATTATATATACATAATATTATTTTAATATCTTTATATAAACATTTATACTCTCATATCCATCGATCGACATATATACATGAAGTGTAATATATATATATATATATATATATATGTCATCTCCGTCCAATTGATATTCTCATGCATATGGGTAATTCATCCATGAGCATGCATATATACATCTACCTACGTCCTACGTATATTCATGTACGTGTTTACTCATATGTATGAGTTTATTGTAGACACGTACATATATACATATACATACATTTCATGTATATATCTCATCGATATAAATATAAACACACAAGGAAGGACTTCCACTCGACATCAAGACTTAATCACATTTCTCAATCCAAACATTCATAAATTAAGATCGTAAACCAATATAAACATTCACTACAAAAATTGAAGATCACTTACCATTTACCCAAACTGATATGACTCAACTTAGACCAACTAGGGTGTGAATGTGTTTATGCTCAGTTAGGCTCATTAAGGGTTACTAGACCAAGTTCTTCTCAATGATACTTCCTCTCTCTTCCAGAGGTCTAAACTTGTTCTTGTATCCAACTTAGTGCATCACATAGGTAGTTAGCCATTCACATGAAATTCATTTACATCATAAATCATTAAAACATTCACATTGCATTACATATTCATTCATCGCATTTTTCATTAGTATAAAACATAATCATTCCTTCAAAAGCAAGAACATCATAATGCATATTTTCTAATATTTCATTCACCTATCTAATCATTTTGAAGTCCTTATTTACATTTATCAGTATTTTCACTTATGAAGGTAAAAGTAATTGGGTAACTGAGAAATGGGGTGTAACATACTTTCTTCCTTGTTAATCATTGTCCCCAATGATTTAAAGTACTAAGAATACATATAAAGGAAAATAAAGTTTTTACTTTCCATTTTCCAAACCATTCAAGCAATAAGTATATTTCCTATGTGTGTGAAAAATGTATCAATCTAAATGAAATTCAAACACATATCAATAAGACATTAAATCAGGAAAAACTAAAAAAGAAAATAGAATAAGCAAACTATGACTACAGCTTCCCCGAAATCGTCTTATCTCTCTCTAACTCCAACGTTTTGTTGTTTCCAATTGCTCTCAGATTCAACAGATTAATCTCAACAAAATGGACAACTGAAGAATGAGATATAAATGAAATGCATGCTATACTAAGATGCAAGATTTTGAAGGGTGATTATTGAAGGAATGTTGGTTGCTCAATTCTGCAGCATAACGATACGACAAAAGTGATAGATGAAGATGGATGGAAGATTGGAGATTGATTTTGACAGAGTGGAGATGCTAGATGAAGATTCGATCCAAATGGCTTGTGAAAGGTTAGATTTATAGATTTTTTGAAGGCAAAAGCTTAGTTGGAAAAGATCAACGGTTGAGATTCAATCTGGTAAGATGAACGGTAAGAGATTTTTGAAGTCGAGAGAGATAGAAGGTTTCCTCTTCTTCAATTTTTCTCATTCAGACTAAAGGAAGGTTTCCGTTTTGAAGAATGAGTTGAAATGAAATTCATAATTAAATAAATAAACTTACTTAATTATATGGGAAGATGAATTTAGAAACTCACCTAATTAAATAAGTAATATTTAATTATATGAGAGATAGATTTAGAAGCATTAAATTAAATATTTAAGATATTTAATTTAACTATGAGATGAAGAGGAGGAATATTCCATTTTGAATATAAATATTCAAACTTAGAATAATATGATAATTAATATAAATAAATTATAAAATTTATTTAATTTAATTAAGAGGAATATGGAGATGTAAATAATTAAATAAAATTATTTATTTAATTAAGGTAGAAGAATTAGAAAATGAACAATATAAATAAATAATTAAATTTATTTATATGTAGATTGAATTAGAGATTTAACTAAATAACTTGTATTTAATTAATTACCAGACTTATTATAATGTGACCATTTTTAGGTGCATACATTTTGCCCCTCTTTGAGATGATGTTCGAGATGATGAGATTTGTATCGAGTAACATCATTTCAAAGAAGTTAAGGTATGGATAGAGGAGAATGGATAATGATAGAAAGATAGGATTATGGAATGATGATTGCCCCTCAAGAGGATAGGCGGGTTGGACAAACACGGGTAGGCTCTCGAAATGAAATGATAAAGGCAGGAATAAGACGAATGATGCAAGATAGGAAGTGGATGAAGGAGGTGAAAGATACGTTATGCTGCAATGAAGGTGAGCAGCCATGATGTTTGATATAGCACTAGACGTTATGCACCAAGATATAAGGACTGAGGTGACAATGTGTCTCATGCCCTAGCGTAATACAACCTTGTTTAAATGTATGAGGAAGAAGACTTAGAGCATTAAAGTCCTAATGCACAAAAGGTATGATATGACCTTAGATGCAAAGGATAGTGCAAAAAGCTACTCCAACATACACAAGATATGAATATTAGCTAGAATGATATGGATTTGATACAAATGCAAGATAAAATGATAACACACACAAGCAAGAAAGCAAGCATGCACAAATGATACAAAAACAAACAAGGTAGTGCCCCTGTCAAGCTATAAACCGTTGATTGAAGGATTGATCGATGATGATGATAGTGTTGTCATTGTGGGGAGCGACATGTCCCTAGAGCAACACAAGGATGATGATAATTGATTGATTGGTTGATTTGGTTTATGACAAGATTAGGACCAAGACCAAAGGATGTGATTGGATAATTTGACAAGATTAATTGACTTGATTGGTATGGATTAAGGATTGAATTGCATTTGGATTATTTGCTTGGAATGATTGAAGATGATTTGATGTATGGATGAATGGATTTGATGAAGATGATTGATTTGGTTGAATGGTTGAATGATTGGATTGAGGTGATGGATTAAGTAGATGAAATTGGAAGAATTAATTGGATGGATTGATTTTATTGCTTGGATTTTGGTTGGATATTTGATTTTTTTTGGATTTTTTTTTTTGAAATGTTTTGAATTTTTGGATTTTTTTGAAATTTTTTAATTTTTTGGATTTTGAAATATTCGATTTTGGATTTTGAAATGTTTTGATTTTTTGGATTTTAAAATCATTTTGGAATTTTAAAAAATATTTTGATTTTATTATTTTTAAAAATGTTTTGATTTTTGGATTTTTGAAATGTTTGATTTTTGGATTTTAAAATGTTTTGATTTTGGATTTTTAAATATTTTGATGTTTTGGATTTTGAAATGTTTGATTTTTGTATTTTTTAAATGTTTTTGATTTTTTGGATTTTAAAGAAATGTTTTGATGTTTTGGATTTTGAAATGTTTTGCAGGATTTTTGGATTTTTGAAATGTTTTGATTTTTTTGGATTTTTGAAATGTTTGGAGGTGTCAAAGGATGAAAATTTGAGTAGCCTTTGGGCTAAAGACCAATGAAAAGGGGAAAACCAAGTCTAGGTGTAAGGAGATAAATGGGATTGATGGATGAAAAGGTGGGTGATGGGATAAGGGATAAAAGGCTCATGATATATGGATGGATGGAAATGATAGGTCATAATAAATGGAATGGATGTATGTATCATAAGAGAGCAAGGATGTGATTTCCAAAAACTATGTCACATAGGAATAATATGCCCCATTCTAGGTACAAGACTTATGATTTTTCATGACAAAGCTTATGGCAATAGGATAATGATAGGCTTGTTTGGAAGGATGAGGTATATCAAGAGATACCCAAGACATGTTTCAACATTTTTCCCCTATATCTTCATCAAGATCAAAAGAAGAAGAGTGGATGAATGGACTCAATATAATAGGTATGTATGAATGGACTCAATATGATGGCTAAAGATGGTAGGTAGGATGGAAATGATATGACATGAAAAGGATAGGTTGGATAGATAAGACATTGTGCCCCCAAGTGTAAGTTACATAGAAGATAAACCTACACATGATGCCTATTTGCTAAGTTTTCATCATGGTACTTATCCAGGGCACCTGTTTACCAGGTTTTCACCGTTGGACGAAGGGATTTCTCTTTACTTTTTTTTTTGTTTTCTTTTTCTTTTTTGAATTTTTGACTTTTAGCTTTTAGATAGGAGAAGGAGAATATATGGATAGGAGGGACTAAAGTGTCTAGTTGCATGAAAGTTGGTAGTCCCACTAGATATGGATGCCATTGCATGGACCATGTCAAGTGTCATTATGCTTATAGATGTTGGTAAGGGATGACATAAAAGGGATGGATTAGGTAGATGGTAGATTATGAAGGGCTTATGCAAGCATGGATGGGGAATAGTGGATGATGATGTGGATTGAATAGGACTTGTGCAAAAGGATGGATGAAAGGTTTATGCAAAAGCATGGACCATAGGAAGGTGATTGGAAAGATATGTAGGATAGTAGTTGAAGGATGGGGAGGTGGAGGTATGTGGGATCGTTGTGAAATGGAAGGGAACCATGACCAATGGTTGCACACACCGTGATAAACATTGAAGCTTTTGATGTGGATGGGGTGTAGGAAGCAATGAAGATGTTTGCTTAGGAGGTGGAGGGTGTAGTGCTTTTGGTACCCACATAGACTTAGTATTTTTATGATTTTTATTTTGCTTATGGGTTTTAAGAATTTGAGACTTTTGAATGGAATGAGAGTATGGGATGGAAGTGGATGGTTGGGATTTTTGTGATGTGAATGCCTCATTTGACTTGATTTCTTTTTTCTTAGGTACCCAAACCAATTTAGTTTGGGCCTTTACTTTTGGAGGTATGGGCTTATATAACTTTTTGGGTGTATTTTCTTTGACTTTTTGTATTGATTTCCTAAGGCATGAGAACCCTTAGGATTTTTTACTTTATAGGTAGAGGCATTGAAATTCTTGCTTTTGAATCCCATGGGTATGGTGAAATGGGAGGAAGCTTCATGCTTATACAATGTGTGCATTGATTGGTTATGATTAAGATGTTTAGAGGATTTATGGATACATGGATAAGAGGACTGGATGGTAGGGATATTAGGTGTTGGAAGTAATGGTGGTAAAGTTGATGGTGGGAAATTAGGAGTTGGAAGTAATGGTGGCAAAGTTGATGGAGGGATATTAGGAGTTGGAAATAATGGTGGAAAAGTGGATGGTGGAAGGTGTATGGTCACATGCTTTTGACATTTGTAAGATGATGGAGGAGGGATGGCAACATATGTTTTAGGGATACAATAGGCTTTGTGATGGAAAGTGGACTTAGGAGGCATGGAGGAAATACCAACATCTTTAGGTTGTCCTTGGGGTGTATGTCCAAGGCCATAAGAGCGTGGAGGGACTTTGACATGGATGGGCTCCAAAATACCTTTTTCATGAAGGTCTAGACCTTTACCTTGGTGGTTCATGTTTTGGAGTGTGCAATGGACAATGGGACTAGGTGTAGGTGGAACACTAGTCATGAGTTTCTTATTGGATGGAGAAAATGATGCAAGGGAAGATAATGGTTTTTGTTGGAAGAACATTCATGAATGAGGGTGGAAAGACCAATAGGATATGATGGAGGACTTGCAATGGGGTTGATAGTGGGTGATGGGGGATCATTATGATCTTGATTAGCCTTGTGTTCACTTAGATCCAAGATATTTGTTTGATATTCTATGTGTGCTTGGGAGGCATATGTCTCATCAAGGGAAGTGGATGTTGATGGATCATGGATGGATGAGGTGGAAAGCTCTTGACCATGGAATGCATAAAGTTGGCTAAGAGGATCATCATGGTCTTCTTCATCATAAAAGGGGTCTTCATCAAAAATGGAAGATTGATCATGAATAGTATTAGGTATGTTATGAATGGAATCATTGGGAGGGTGTTGATCTTTATGTGGATGAGGGGGTAATGTTTCCGCATGTTTAGGATTGTGCTCTTGAAATACCTCATGACTTATTTGAATGGAGGTGGAAGGGGATGACTCTTGAATTGGAACAAGTGGTTGTGGATGACATGGTTGGCTTGAAGGACTTGGCATGATGTTTGATGACTCTTTTGTATGTTCAATAATATGAGTTGGATGACATGGCAATGTTTGATTCCTTGCTAGTAGCCCTTGGGTCACGTCCTTTGTAGGTGTATGGGTGGAAGGTGTTGGCTTAGGGTTTTGGTTTTGATTGGATGATGGTAAGGGTGAATGAACTAGATTGGTATTCCCCTTGTCAATGGTTGCATTAGAACATGAAGAACTTTGACCTTGTTGCAAGGTAGAACTTAAAGTCACATGTGTTTGTCATGATGTGGCATTGACATGCGAAGACGTGGATGGATTAGATTGGTATGAGGTGGAAGGGTGATAATGAATGGATAGGGGATGACGTTGTGTTTGTTGAATTTGACAAGTGGCCATGAATTGATTGGCTTGAGCTAGGAGGTGTTGGATTTGAGGTGATTTAATTTGTTGAAAATTTTGGAAGAGGGTTTGAAGGCTTTGTATTGTTTGATGGTCTAGGGGTTTGGGTATTTGGTGAAGTGTTTGAAGGAGGTTTTGAAGTTGAGATGCTAGGTCTTTGTTTTCCAATGTGGGCATGGTGTCACACATGTGTGTAAGCTCTTGCATATCGATTTGTTCCTCAAAGTATGTAACATCGTTCATGTCATCATTAGAGGTGGTAGGACAAGCCCCTCAAAGTCAGATTCTATGTTCTAGTTTTGTTTCATGATTTGAACTAGAGAAAGAGACTCCTTGAATTATGACTTTAGGCTTAGGTTTTGTCTCATGATTTGGCCTAGAGGGATAGCCCCCTTGGATTATGATTTTGGGCTTATGATTTGGATTGGGCTTGTTTATGATTATGACCATTTTGACAAGTGGTGATGGTGATGATGTGGAATGATTAGATTGGATGACCTGATTGATTTGGATGAAATGGATAGGATGTGAATGTGTTGGAAGAACGTGTAGAGTGACTTGTCTTTATGTGTTTGGTGTTTAGCTTTATTTGGCAATGTTTAAATGAATGATCACACATGCACACACATAAATCACTCACGCAAGACACATAAGCAAGTTTGAATTTTGGAATTTATGAATGTGATTATTAAGCACACATTTGAAGAAGACACATCAACAAGTCCTAGAACTAGTCAAGTGGGTATGGCCAATTAGGTTTCAAACTAGTTTGAACAAGGTTGACTAAGGAATGATTTGAAAGCAAAATCCTGTCACATAGCTGGGAGAAAGGGGTAACCCACCCTTCACCTTCACTTCCCAAAGGTATAAAGTTCTTTGGGGCTTAGCCAAGAGTAACAAGATTTTAACTTCCAAACAAGCGTGTCTTTCGATTCACACTTCGATTGAGGCCATCCCCAAGGGTGATGAAATCCCCTAGTAGGCCTCCTAGAAAGGGTTTGACAAAAGCAAACCAAGTGAGGTGTTTGTGATCACACACATAATTGATTCACACTCACAGTTGTTAATTGACCCTTAGAAAGGAAATGTGTGCAAGAAAGCAATGAAACACTCGTTCTTTTTAGATCCCAAATCAAATGTGTAGGAAGACAATGGTTAATTTTTTATATGTGATTGAAGAAAAGATTCATTTTAAACCAATTGCAATGATGTGATCAAACAAGATTTGATTTTATGTCCCAAATTGAAATGTGTGACAAACAAGATTAATGAGATGAAGGATGAGATGAGTGTACCTGGTTATTTTTAAATTTTCAAGTTGACGTTGTGATTGATACCAATGCTTTTTCAGCTCCGTATGATTCACCAACAAGTCACCAAGACAAAAGAAACAAATTAGAAATCTGCTAGAACAAAAGTCCTATGTGCTGAAGAATATATGAAAATTTGATAACTTTAACTCTGTAAAAGTTGATAAAAACCTGCACCATTGGATAGCTTATGAAATTCTACCCCAAATAAAAAAAAATCGTTGGAAAAGACCAAAAAATGACCAAGATATGGCCATTTTAAGATTGACTAAAAAATTGCTGAAATAGTGATATATGCACTAAAACAGACCCTGTATGTGCTAAAATAGTGCTAGATGAGTTAAAACAGTGTTAACTTTGTCAAATTTGATAAATAACTGCACCATTGGATAGCTTATGACATTCTACCCCATTTCAAAAAAAAAAAACACTAAAAAAGACCAAAAAATGACCAAGAAACGACCATTTTAAGATTTACTAAAAAACTGCTAAAACAGTGATATATGTGCTAAAACAGAGGTTGTATGCGCCAGAAAAAGTCCCAGATGTGCTAAAAAAATCCCAGATGCGCTAGAAAAAGTCCCAGATGCGCTAAAAGAAGTCCTAAATGCACTAATTTTTTTTTTTTTTACAGATTTTTAATGGAATGGTATATGCCTATTCATCAGATACGACTGGAATAAATTCCCCGATGTAAGCGCTGGACAATATGACTAGGTGGCGAATAGCACGCGTGTTCCACAAGGTGAAACAAAGAGTCAAAACCCTTCGTGATAAAGCTACAAAATGTCGAATGCATCGAACGCTTAATTTTTTCAAAGTCAATCTTAATGAAACTATAAAAAATTGGTGTAGAATGTTAAATTCGTGGGTTTGAGCCCCACGGTGGGCACCATTTTAATGTGTGTATGAAATATTGGATCAATCTAAATGAAATTCAAACACATATCAATAAGACATTAAATCAAGAAAAATGAAAAAGAAAACAAAATAAGAAAACTGTGATTGCAGCTTCCCCGAAATCGTCCTATCTCTCTCTAACTCCAGTGTTTTGTTATTTCCAATTGCTCTTAGATTCAACAAATTAATCTCAACAAAATGGACAACTGAAGAACAATATATAAATGAAATGCATGCTATACTAAGATGCAAGATTTTGAAGGGTGATTATTGAAGGAATGTTGGTTGCTCAATTCTGCAGCATAACGATTTGACGATAAAGAATGATAGAGATGGATTGAAGAATTATTTGGACAGAGTCAGGATGCTAGATGAAGATTCAATCCAAAAGGCTTGTGAAAGGTTGGATTTATAGATTTTTCGAAGGCAAAAGCTTAGTTGGCAAAGATCAATGGTTGAGATTCAATCTAGTAAGATGAACGGTGAGAGATTTTTTTGAGAGTCGAGTGAGAGAAGTAGAAGGTTTCCTCTTTTTCAATTTTTCTCATTCAGATCCGAAGGAAGGTTGCCGTTTTGAAGGATGAGTTGAAATAAAATTTTCATAATTAAATAAATAAACTTAATTATATGAGAAGATGAATTTATAAACTCACCTAATTAAACAAGTAATATTTAATTATATGAGAGATAGATTTAGAAGGCATTAAATTAAATATTTAAAATATTTAATTTAACTATGAGATGAAGAGGAGGAATATTCCATTTTGAATATAAATATTCAAACTTAGAATAATATGATAATTAATATAAATAAATTATAGAATTTATTTAATTTAATTAAGAGGAATATGGAGATGTAAATAATTAAATAAAATTATTTATTTAATTAAGGTAGACAATTAGAATGAACAATATAAATAAATAATTAAATTTATTATTTATATGTAGATTGAATTAGAGATTTTAACTAAATAACCGGTATTTAATTAATTACCGTACTTATTATAATGCATTCATTTTTAGGCATACAAGCACCACCTTTGCAACTTTTACACTACTTGTATCCTGCAACTTTTCCCTCCAATCAAAATAATACCATAGGAAAACAACCTCCCCGGTGACAGAAAATCGAGAGGTTTTGTAGATGGTCCCGAACATGATGCCAGCCTGAAGCATCACTCTGCCTTTGAGAAATAGCCCTTCAAATATTGTTGCTTTTTAGCACTTTGACTCTTAAGGGAAACTAGTGGCAACATAAGCTATCTCTTCACAAACTTGGTTTGCAGCGCCAATTTCTATTCTTTGTGCATTTAAATGGAGTTTTAAGCCTTCCACCCTGTGACCTCTAAATAACTTCAAACACCTTTAACTAGCTCATTCTTATTCATTTGTTTTGCAAACAAGCATTTTCATTCCAAGAGGGTCGTAGCTTTGATTTTGCTTGTTGGATTAAACGCGATCAGGATTAACAACCTTCCTTTTTTCTAAAAATTGTTCAACACTACTGAACTAAGAATTTATCACACATCTCGGCAGAGAAACAAAGAGTACCAATAAACTAAACACATTACACTTCTCTTGGCTTCACCAACTTGATGTATCTTCAACATCTCTTCCATACATCGTTATTAATCAAGCATGTAGACCAAGCTTCAGGCTGTCCGCACCCACAAGCTACCACTCTCAAGACCAATGTAACAATGATACAAAATAATGTTTTGAGTTTGAAAGATGGGTCACTTTCCTACTTTGGGTGGGATTTCAGACTCTCTAATACTATCATGCATTTCTTTCATTCCTTGTGCCTCCACCTCCCACTTCCTTCTCTTGTGAGCCTTTGAAATTTTTCCTTTCCATTCACATAACACCCTAATACCTTGGCCACCACTTCTCAAACCATACATTCCTCTTTGGATCTTTGGGCCTTTTGATGATGTCTTACGTTTGTAAAACAACCAATGGGGTATCCTAATCCTCAAACCCCTAGATCCCCATTGTCTTGTGTCCTAACACCCAAGAATCCCATCGCCTGAACCCTTGATGTTGGACCTTGGGATAATTATTTGCTTGAACTTAAAGCAATAATTTCCCTAGATCTCCACACTCAAGCATGCACTTTCACAAAACCTCACCATTTGAATGGACTCCACCCATGACCATGACTAACCAAGAATGCAATTAATGATCCCAAATTTGAATGTGAGAAAATGGCAAGAAACTTTGGACCCATGTTAGGCCTCAACCTCTATATAAGGAATACAACTTCATTAGTTTGGATAATCTTTGGACATCATATCAACAAATCCAAAATTGCAAAGTCAGACACTTGTGTTCACTTGTTGAATCTAAGGACAAAAACCCTTAGGTTATGGAGATTTTTCGATGAAACCCCATTGGTTTCCTAGAGTTTGGAGGATGAAACTTGTTTGGATTTGTGAGGGAAATTTCACACAAAGGTTGCATCTATATGCCAAGCATAGTGAATTTCAGCATTTAGGCATTTGAGCATCCCAATATTTTTCTAATTTTTTTTTTGATCATTGTAATCTTGGTTATGAGCAAACAATTTTACCTAAACAATATTATTCTCTCTACTATTACACCTTATTTAAGTACACTTATCCTTTACTCATAGGGAAAGAAATAGTGTTTGTGGTGTATTATTTTGATGGTTGTCATGACCTCTTGCTTGGGAAGGCTGTAACTCCCCCATTCATTCAGACAACCAAATGTATGTTTGTTGAAAATATCAAATAAAACCTCCAGCCAGGGTCTGCTATTGTAGGGACAAGCCTTTCCAGGGTTGTATCAAAGCCCAAGAGAGAGATATGTTGAGGAAGAAAATATATAAATTATAGTGAAAATTTGCATTAGCATGTCTCATTTTATTTATAGAAGAAAGTACAATGCACAACAATCAAGCAAAAGCTAAAATCCATCTATGAAATAAATTACTCACTATCAAAACTAACCTTCAAATTAAAGAAGAATTTAAGAAGCTATATTTTCATATAACTTCTTCAAATGTATTTAAATTATTGTACAAGGAACATAAAATATTAGAGATGCACTTTCCAAGCAATGTTGTTTTCCTATCGGTTTATGTAAAACATAATTATTGTGGGGATTCTACTTAAGATTCAATTAATCAAGGAAATCAGAAATGTTTTGGAGTTTTGTTCTACTTGTAGACACATAAAATTGTCCTAGGCTTGCAACTCTTGATTATTCAACATTGCCCCTTTCATTCTTAATAATTAAATAATTTTTAATTATTTAATTATTTTCTCAAGTCATAATTCTTCTATTAATTAAATAATTTTAATTATTTAATTAATTCATTTTTATCTTTATTCCTCCCTTGATTAATTAAATAAATTTTTATTTATTTAATTACGTCACTAATTAGGTCCTCTTCTTTCTAAAATTAAATAAATTCTTATTTATTTAATTTTTGTCTACTTTCCACTATAATAAAATAATTATTTTAATTATTTAATTATTCATTAGCCTCTTCTCTCATAAATTAAATAAATTTTATTTATTTAATTTGGTCCACTCTCTTGAATTTTGAATTAAATCATTATTTAAATTAAAATGATTCCCTTTGTCAAATTCCTCTATAATTAAATAATATCTTTAATTATTTAATTATTCATTGGTCACCTAAATTAAATAATTTTATTATTTAATTTCTCCTATCACCTCTTTTTCTGTGCCAATCTTATCTTCCACATCAAATCTTATCTCTTGACATCTCATTTAATTTCAGCCCTTGATTGAATTATCTTATAATTCAATCTTAGCCATTCATTTCTTATCATTTGCCCTAATTTTGACCTAACCCTAATTCATACTACAACATTCAATCTTGACCATTGATTCCAGGGTATTTGTCATCTTCTCATCCTGGCCACACATTCGAAATTACAGTTTTTATAAAATAGCAATTTTGTTCTTATTTTGGGATCTCATGCTCATTCTGTCAACTTAGGCTATTATTATTGTCATTTGCAGTCATTGTCATTTTAGTCTATTGTGAGGTCATTTCTTTTATACAAATCCTTCAACATTTGCATAGGGCTTTGGCATTAGCTTAGGTGCTCATTTGAAATTTGAGGGCCTCATTCAATTTGCTGCAAACTAGAAGGTGTAACAAAGGTGAAGCATGGAAGATGAAGATTTATGGTAACATTGTTCCTTTATTTTCATGTTTATTTCCTTTGTGCTTTGTTACTTCATTGGATTTTAATGTTATTGTGCTAACTCCTTTAACAAATCTGATTTTTCCATTGATTACACTACCAATGTAATTATTTTCTATACTAGCCATTATGGAGAAGCAGTTTATACAAATTTTCTTTGTGAAAAATACATTGTGATTAAATTATTTGTTTAAAAGTTATGTCTTGCTTTTTATTTTCTAAAATAATCCATATTTAGATGGTGTTGCAGTCAGATAAACATCTATTTTTCATAGAGCTCACAACTTTTAATAGTATTCTTTTCCTAAATTTCTAGGTCAAAGTGCATGATGATGTCATTTCATGCCTACAAATAATTGAATCTTCTAGTCAACAAATGGTTACAACATCTTGGGATGGAATGATTAAAATATGAAACATTGATTAAGGTAGAGGTAGTTGGGCAACAACTTTTGGCTCATCTAAGAAGACACAAAGTGCCAGTAAGTATATGAAGAATGTTCATATGATATATTATTTGTATTCATATGGGAGTCTAGCCATATTAATTTTTTTAAAAAGGTGAATTTATGTTATATAAAAAAATTGATGGTTACAAATGGACCACCAAATTTACTAAGGCATGGGAAAGTTGACAAAGAAGAAAAGAAGATGGTGTAGGGTTAATCATATGAGTATCTAGTTGTTACTTATGCAATGTGAAATAATGCTTTGAGTTTGAAAGATGTGCAATGCAATGTAATCAGCAATATGAATATAAACTACATAATATTTAACCATTCTTTTTATGCTATTGTACATTGATATTTAACCATTGCTCACTTGATTAAATTTTCAAAGAGTTTAATCATGCACATGAGGAGGAAATTAAATTTTGATTGTCAACTTCTATATATATCAAATTATCCAATAATCAAGTGTATGTCCATATAAAAAATGGCATCAACACCAACTCAAACAATTTTTACAAATGTGGCATATGCCATCTCGGTATCTATTCAAAATTTACATGCCAAAATGTCTATCTCATCCTAAACTACTGGTGGATCATCAAAATGGAGCCTCTTTGAAGCATTCGTTTCTCAAGGTAGTTGCACAAGAAAAAGTCAAACCACAATTGAGATTAGTTATACTATATAGTTTAAAATTGAATAATTAACATAAAAATCAATACACATTGAATTATAATTGAACTCTAAAATTGAAATCTTGATTACCTGAAATATGCGTCTCTTTGAAGGGTTAGGAGTCCTAGAATATACCCCTCTCAAAGAACTAACTAAACCAACTTTTGTAACGTCAATCTATCTATGTGAACAAAAACATGAAATTGATCCAAGTTAGCATAGAATTATTAGTAATAAGAACATATTTACCAAGCACAAAATAAAATAAACACATACCTCTTTAGGTTGATCTTTTTCTGTATCTCCTTGAGGTGTCTCAACACCTCATCCTTGAGGTGTTTCAACACCTCCTCCTTCAGGTGTTCGAATACCTACTCCTTTGGGTGTTGTGGCACTTATAAAAAATGATGTATATAGCTCACAACCGCCTATACATAAAAATAACAAGTACATATGAAACTACGAATCTATGTCAATGTATGCATAATCAATAAAAGATCTTATAAATTTTAATTCAATCAAATTTGATTTCAATTACCTTTCCCTTATCTAACACTATGCCTCCATAGTCTAGAGAGCATCGCACCTCACTCGCACCGGGTGTTTCCTACAAGCAGAGAGTAAGATAAACATATAAGTTAATATATAATTTCATTATTGACAATTCAAATGACAAGCAAATATACAGTTAAAAAATGTAAATGAGTGAGTACGAAAATACATACTGTGTGCGTGTCAAGGCCAAATGAAATGGCCCTAAGGGTGCTATCAGTCACCTATGTGAGCTCCTCCTTAGACATTAACTATTAAATAGACCATGTAAATAAATATTAGTACTTGATACTATCTCTTATTAATATTCATTTTAAAAAAATTGCAAGTTATGAATTTACACCTTAAATGTTACCTGTGTAACTACTCCAATGTCCACCTCTCTAGTAGGAGCTTAGGACTCTATAGGGTGTACTCGACTCCCTTGCGTGTGATCTTCTATAATCTCCACATCCTAGATGTCATAATCAGAAGTTTCTAATGGATGCTCAGGGGGCTGTACAATAAGACCCAAGCATATTTGCTGGCACGTATTGCAAATATGTGGCACACAAATATGTGGACCCGAGGAGGATGATGCAGTAGCACTAGATGCATCACCAAGATCACCAGACTGTGGCTGAGCTACTAAAGAAGCATGGGAAACCAAAAGACAAGTCAAAGAGTGAATGACCTAGATAGTTTGTGTGGTTGCATCCTTTGTAATATCTGGATGTTGTACTGGAGGTGGCAGAGGAAGGGGAGGATGGGGAACATGTGGGTGCCTAACTACTCTAGCTTCCCCTGGCCTATCCTGAGGCATACCTCTACCAACGCCCTGTAAGGGTTTAATGTCAAAGTAATTGACATGATGCCCTAACAAAAACTCAGCATATAATTTTTTAATAAAGTAAAAAGGTACATCAAGATTATTGTTGGGTGGTTTATCAAAAACCATACACCAATGATCCTAAAAGTTATCTACTATGCCCCTATGCATGCACCATTTTATAGAAAGTTTTGGTTTGTTAACATTAACTGGCAAAAT
This sequence comes from Sequoia sempervirens, assembly GCA_007258455.2. Lineage (NCBI taxonomy): Eukaryota > Viridiplantae > Streptophyta > Pinopsida > Cupressales > Cupressaceae > Sequoia > Sequoia sempervirens. The sequence goes on along the minus strand of VDFB02013879.1, from coordinate 4,090 downwards.
AGTGCTGGGGTTAATAAATAAAGAAGCTATTTGGGCTTTTGTTATTTGGAGATCTTTCACATCATCATAAGACAATCCACATGCATAATATTTCCTCATGGTTTCTTGCCATGAATGAAAGGCATTATGTTGGGTGGAGAGGGTTTCTACATTTGTAATTATTCTAGTCAATGTGTTTGACATATGGGATAATCAAGGGATTTTCTTATAAACAACACAAATGCCCCTCAATTGCTCCAATTTTTCATGAATTAAGTCTTCAATTGATGGCTGTGGAGGTGGTGGAGCATTTGGAATTTCTGCATTTTGATTCTTAGCTGGTGGATTTTCATTCTCAACTGGTGGAATTTGTGCATTCTCATTTTCGGCAACCATAATGCCTGATTAAAGTTAAAAAATAATTAATATAAAATTAGAAAATATAAATGAAACACTATTTTTAAATCAAAATCCATTAAAAATATTCATTTTTTTTTATCAAAATCCATTATGAACTCAATTGTTTCATAAAAATTCAATCAAAAACCCTATTTTGAAAAAAAATCCACAAAAAACATTCATTTTTGTATCAAAATCCATTCTAAATTCAAAATTTTCATAAAAATTCAATCAAAAACCCTATTGTGAAAAAAAATCCACAAAAAACATTCATTTTTTTTTATCAAAATCTATTCTAAATTCAAAATTTTCACAAAAAATCAATCAAAAACCCTATTTCCACAAAAAACCATATGAAATTATTCAAATCTAAATAAAAATTGAATCAAATCAAATAAAAATAAAAAAGCTTACCTTTCCAAATCGAATTTAGCCCAAATCGGATATCCGTTAAGCGAAGAATGGATGCACTGTGCGCATGTGGGTTCTTCACTGCCAAATGAGTTTGACAAACAATATATTCTTTTTGTAAATTGGATATCCGATTTGCAAAAACTAGGTTTGGTGTTTGGTATGGTGACACTCGAGCCTAAAAAAAGTCAACATGTTCTTTTCGCATTTTTCGGTCGATGAAAGACACGTTTTTTTCCTAATTACCACTTTTTGGCCCACCATTATCTTGCACATACCCATAAATACATGTGTTATGTATGGATGCATATTATAAATGCGTAATTAATGTGAATGGATAATATGTGATGCAAATAATGCTAATGGATGAACCTAATGATTAAATGCTACTACATGATGGAACTAAATGATTAAAATAATGTAATGTAACTTAAATAATAATGAAAATGAGAATATTCTTAGAATAACAAATCCTAAACAACTTGAAGCAACTTAAATGATAATGAAAATGGGAAAATATGCTTAGAGTGATAAATCTTAAACAACTTAAAATGCAATCTAAATGATAATAAAAATGAGAAAAGATGCTTAGAATAACAAATTCTAAACAACTTAATGGAACCTAAATGATAATAAAAATGATAAAAGATTCTTAAAAAAATAAATCATGAATACATGTGTTATGTATGGATGTATATTATAAATGTGTAATTAATACGAATGGATAATATATGATGTAGATAATGCTAATGGATGAACCTAATGATTAAATGCTACTACATGATGGACCTAAATGATTAAAATAATGTAATGTAACTTAAACAATAATAAAAATGAGAAAAATATTCTTAGAATAACAAATTATCCTAAACAACTTAATGCAACTTAAATGATAATGAAAATGGGAAAATATGCTTAGAGTAATAAATCTTAAACAACTTAAAATGCAATCTAAATGATAATGAAAAGTGAGAAAATATGCTTAGAATAACAAATCATAAAAAAATTAATGCAATCTAAACGATAATGAAAAGTGAGAAAATATGTTTAGAATAACAAATCCTAAACAACTTAATGTAATCTAAATGATAATAAAAAGGAGAAAAGATGATTAGAATAACAAATCCCAAACAACTTAATGCAAGCTAAATGATAATGAAAATAAGAAAAGATGCTTAGAATAATAAATCCTAAACAACTTAATGCAATCTAAATGATAATGAAAATGAGAAAAGATGCTTAGAATAACAAATACTAAATAACTTAATGCAATCTAAATGATAATGAAAATGAAAAAATATGCTTAGAATAACAAATCCTAAACAACTTAATACAATCTAAATGATAATGTAAATGAGAAAAAAAGATACTTAGAATAAAAAATCCTAAACAACTTAATGCAATCTAAATGATATTGAAAATGAGAAAAGATGCTTAGAATAACAAATCCTAAACAACTTAATACAATCTAAATTACAATGAAAATGAGAAAATATGCTTAGAATAACAAATTCTAAACAACTTAAATATGCAATATAAATGATAATGAAAATGATAAAAATTGCTTAGAATAACAAAATCTAAACAACAAATTGCTTAGTGTAACAAATTCTAAACAACTCTTGTTGAAAATCAAAATAAAATTTGGCATGTAAGCATTTAGTAATTGGTGGTAGTTGAGATGGAAATGTTTAAGGGAATGGGTAGAGCTAACTATAAGGCATGGGTGCTATCGTTAGTGACAAGTGAATGTTTTTTATGCTAACATGTTGCTCTTTTTTGTAGGTATATTGCCATCAAAGACTGTTGAGCATTCTCTACAAAAATTATAGAATTATGTTCTATCGACAGGTGTTAGTCACATTGGCGGGACCTTCTTATTTGTCTTCCTGATAGCTCGATATAATTTTGGTTTGGTGTGACCTAGCTCTATCAGTGAGACCACATGCTTTGTATCAATGATAGAGCGATAATGCTATCTCATTAGTGGACTGTTCTATTAGTGGAACCATAACAATAGTCTCAACGATAGAATGATAAGCCTATTTCAGTGTGACTTGGGGACTTCGGTGGAACTATCTTAATGATGGACCGATGACTATGGTGAGACCCGAGTTGACAGATGGGGAGTGGTAGTTGGTGCTGACTTGGTAATGGGGGCCACATCAACTGGTGTGATCTTTATTGGTATGACATTCTCATATCGGTGAGAGTCAATTTGTTGTCTCGCCGATATGCCAATACATAGTGAACCATTTGAGTGGTAAAGTGGACATTAACAAGACTTGTTCATATTGGTGGAAGATAATTTGTTGTCTCTCTGATGTGGCAATGGACTTGGTTGATGGTGTGTTGTGAGGTGCTCATATTAGTGTGACAATGAGTGTTTGGTGAGACATGGTCATGGGTCTCACTAATACTTCAATGGATGTTATCCTTGGTGGGTATTTCACTCATCAGAGTGACTCAAACAATTCGGCAAGAGGTTGAAGTGTGTCCCACCAATGACCCGATATGGATCCATGGGAACTACCATTCTTGGGTTGTATAGAGAAGGTGTAGCCACAAAAAGTATTTAAGGAGGTAGAGTGACAGTGTTCAAATTCATGAAGAAATTTCATAGAATTTCCTTCCTAAGATCTCACACTAGTCCTCAAGGGAAAAAATTAAGAGAGGTGGTAGCACATCACAACGTGATAAGAGGGAAAGGTAATATACCTAATAGTAATGCTGTAGTGTAAGAGGATCAGGGGGTAAACTTAATCTAGGGTCCTCATAAGGGAACACAATCAATTTTTTCACTTATATATGTGCTAATATAATCCATATATGGTTATAAATTTTATTTTTTGGTTCTGGGTAGTCTAAAGAACTATAAATTTGTAGTGGCATATAGGGGAGGGAAGATAGATAGCAGTTGTAAATATTTTTTTTGGTTATGTTCAACTACATTATACCATATGTTGTAATTATTTATAAGTATTAATATAATCTATAGGCTCTTTCCTTTCGGATAAAAAAAAAAAAAATTTAAACAACTTAATGTAATTTAAATGATAATGAAAATGAGAAAGTATACTTAGAATAAAAAATCCTAAACAACTTAATGCAATCTAAATGATAATGGAAATGAGAAAAGACAGGTGAATGATAGGTGGAACCCGTAGTGTATCAACCAAAAACAAACCAAACCCAGCTGTAAATGTGAGAGGGGGACACATTTGATCATTCCAAATGTCAAAATTAGGAAATTGATAGTGGTAGTGAATAAGAAAGATAGGTCGATAGGGATGGGGGATGG
>VDFB02013877.1:0-20769 GCA_007258455.2 Sequoia sempervirens | reverse complement strand
TGCTCTAGTCGCATATTATTGTATCACATAGTCAAATGGTGTGGTGAATCTGAATATCTTGTTCAGATATTGAAGAATTCTTGATTCTAGTAAAGGATTTAATTGTAGCAAAGCTTTATGGATCTGAAAGTGACTTCGTTGTTGGAGAAGACCTAGAATGAGATTTATATTTGAAGAAACTTCATATCATTTGAATTTTAATCCTCCATAAAAGGAGGTAGCAACACTAACTAAAGGACTTGATAAAGAATACATCAAAGCTTCAAATATGCAAGTTTCAAAGAAGAAGTTGAATAGTTGTGGCCAATTTCTAGGTATTTTCATGAATCTAAAGAAAACACTATTGAATTGGCATATAGATTATGAGAAATATTCAGGATTTGAAATGTAAGTGATTCCCAACTAGGTGAAGTAGCACAAGAAGAGAGAATATTAGTGGCAATATTGTGTTCTTTTGAATTGTAATTCAATATTCATGTGTTGTCATAGAGAAGCATGTTATATTTTATGATCTTGAGTAAATTAGATAAAAGATTTGCAGTATAAAGGCTTAGGGTCATAATTGTAATCCTTTTTAAAGGTGTAAGAATGCATTATCAAGTTGCACATCCTAGTGTGGATGTGCATGTAATCATTCATAACGAACAACCTTTGTCATGTCAAGGAAATTTCAGTACCAAAAGGTACAAGGCCATTAATTTTTGTAATATTTGTGGTTATCCAAATATTGTACCACCCAAGATCAGAGATAAGGTACCAAATTTTAATGATGAAAAATATGAATCAGCAAGTAAACATCTGCTGTAGTTTGTTGATGTCATGGGAGATTATGAGTTGGAATTTGAAGATGTGGTCATGAAGTTGTTTGTTCAGTATTTGAAAGGAGATGTGAGAGACTGGTTTTCTTTTCTACTAGAATCTTCTATACATTCTTGGGTTTAATTTAAAATTATATTCATGGAACAATTTGGTGAGAGAGTAAATCCAAATGTAGTAAGGAAAAATTTTGTGGAGATCTATAGAAGTGGAGATGAGTTGATCCATGCTTTCAATCTTAGATTCACGAAAGCTATAAGGGATATCCCTGAAAAATATGAGACCCAATGAGGTTGAATGTTTGGTCATGTACCTTGATGCATCTAACAGCAAGATTAGTTACTTGTTCATGGATAAAGAGCCTACCACATTGCATCAAGCATATCAAATTGCCCTGAATATTGAAAACAATTTGAAATACTCAATTATGAAAGGACATTTGGTTACTAGTGTGGGTGAAACAAGTACATTTGATGTAAATGAACATGTATCAGGTAGAAAAAATATTTGTCAAATTAAGAATGTCTCTGCTATTGTATTTTCCCCATCACCATAATGTGGAGATCATAGTCAAATGCCATTTGCGCATCAATAAAACTCAAGAAAAATTGACCAAATGTTTTCTATCAATAAGTTGTATGAAATGAAAATGCATGCAAGGGAATCACCCTATGACTTATTTTCAAGATTTTTAGATGTCTTGATAGAGGTACCCAAGAGTGGAAAACCTAATGATTCAATATGCATTGATCTATTTCGTGAGGTTTACAAGCCATGGTTGAGTAAACTACCAGAGGATTTGAAACCTCATTGTCTTGATCAAATGGTTGATTAGATAAGGATGATAGAGGAAATTAAATATGATCATGTGCAACATGTGATACCTTAGAATGTTAGTAGTGGTTGCCATGTTGAAGAGGATCAAAAGATAGTGCACGCAAGTGAGGAGAATGTATCAGAATGTGAACAACTGGTTAATGATTGTTGTCATTTCATAGGCAGCATAGATGCAGATCCATACAATAGTGGTTAGGATGAAGATACACATTATGAGGACAAGGTAGTGGTGCATGATTCTCACCCATGGGATGTCCTAGATTGTGAGAAAATACTAGGGGTGCAAGAGGAAGTCCCATGTATTGATTTGATCAGTGACAATGGTGCACATGTTAATATTGTGCCACAAATCAATGACCAAGGTGATGCAATTGAGCCTACTTGGTCCTCTATTGATTATAATTCTTCTTACGAAATAGAGAAGGAATATCTGGCTCTGAGTAGAGGATATGTTGATAGCCATGGGATGGTGTACTTTCTTGGGAGTGAACAATTTTCTTCATGTGAAGAGTTCCCAGAATTTTGATCAATAATCTTGAATACAAATGATGAAGATGATGTTGAAAATATATCTCTTTGCTCTTCAAGTGATTACAATGACTTTGAATGCACTGATGATTCTAGGGATTGTGGTCCTCATACTGAGAAAGTAGGGGTATGTGTGACAACAATAAAGGTGTGGCAAAATCCCCTATATGATGAACCTTCACCATTATGTGAGATGAAAAATGATGGTCCTTACTTGTGTAGAAATAACCCACTCATTATTGAAAATTTTGATGGTGCATCTAACATGGGGTTAGATTGTAGCCATGAACAAGCAAAGCAACATGTTGATGGGTTCTTGGCAAGTGTTACTTATGAATATATTGGATATGATACAAATGAGATGGGAAGGAATGAAGACCGGGCTGACATTAAGGTTTCTAATTGTATCCTTCAGGATGGTGACCTTGATTCAAAAGCTCCCCAGTCACATGAAGGATGCAATGGTACAAATATTGGTGAAGTCACTTATTCACAAGTGAATGAGAAAATCATATCTAATTATTACCAAGAATATAACTCAGGTTTGCTATCAATTGAACATGATAATTGCTCACATGGTGAAGAATTTAAAGATAAGGATGTCATTTTCTATGGTTATGATCCTAAATACAATGCTAGTTTGAGGGAGATGTAAATAAACATACCCATGTCCCTGTGGTTCATGGTTGTATGCTTGAAACAATGGCTACATTGTCATCCATACATGATAATAGGGATGATATATACATTGATGAAGGAAGGGGCCTATTCTTGGATAAACAAGTTGTACACTTGGATGGTTACATGGGTCCTAAAGTAGCATTGTTGCACGTTGGTGAGGAGAAATGATTTGATGAATCTTTAGATTGTGTTATTATTGCAAGATTGTTTGATCTATGTGAAGAGCATCCTAGGGGTGCAAATAACAATGGAGGTAGGGTCAATCAATATGAAATGGGTTTTAGATGCTTCTTTGTTGATGTTCCTTACCTTTGTAATATGATTATGGGTTTTCTTTCATCTAGTGAGACAAGCATTGGTGTGGAGGACAACAAGAATGTTGGTTCAGCTGATAATGGATAGTATTCAAATGTACTTGAGCCAGGAGACCTAAGTTTTTCTCCCTATCATAATATCCAATTCAGGGAGATTCCTGAATATGAATCCTTTTATTTTAATGTACCTAAGGATTGCTTACAAGGCATATGTCAAAAATTTTATGGGGGAATTCAGTTTGAAATGTAGGTTGAATATGATGTCAGAACAGATAATGTTGATGATCAGATGGAGTATGGATATTTCATTTTTCCCAATGTAATCAAATGATTTCACATTTAGCCAAGTTAATGAACAAGGTGATCTTAGAGGCATGGCACATGGGATTAACTATATTAAACACAGTAGGACTTATGTCATGAAAGTTCCTAGTACAATTACTAATCCACTGCAAGTCACATAGGACAAGGTATTTGATAGAGGAAAGGGATTGCTTTTAAGTTTTGGGAGCCATATGGCCTCCAATTTGTTGAGAGAATCCTAAGGAATTAAGGGAGGCTTCTGAAATTGAAATTGAAAGCATATTGTATACTATTGTGATTAGTGTATATAGGTTTAGTGTGGTGTGTTTTCCTTGTTTGGGAAAGCTCCTTGGTTTTTGTGCTTCTTCCCTAGTCTGCTTCAACCCAAGATCTGGATTCTCGCTATACTCACAGGGGGTATATGTTCCCAAGCATGAGCCACTAATAGGGATCCCAATTTTTTGCAAATTTTGTGCATATCTTGATTCTGATCATGACTGTGAGCTTTGGTTCCAAGGATGAGGTTAGGGTTTTGGTCTATAAACCTTCTTGATATAATGTTCTATCTTAAAACCATTTGGGCATTTAAATTTCACACTGACTCACTATGGTCAGTCACTGGTCACTTAAGTTATCACTTGATCCTTTGAATGTGTATTCTCACCAACCCCCTTTTTCTAGGAAGTTTGGTCACCTGTGCATCTTCTCACTTCAAATGTCCCTGAAGTTTGGCAAAATATTTCACTCCAAAATACTTATGTTTAATTCATTTTCCTGAGGGTCTAATTATTGTCGGCCTAGCGATGGCCCCACTTTTAAAACTGACTTTATTTCATTTACAGGTTAAGGATTCGTTTGATCTCAAGTTTTGATCTGGGTCATTCCCCGCTGGCTCGCAGGATTAAGATGTTGGTTTGTTAAAATCCATGAGGTTTGTGATATGTGGACGTGTGTCCTAATACAAATGTGGGGTCCAACCTCCACTATTGAGCCTATCATATTATGTTTTAATTTGAAGGTGGTGATCAAACATTAGGGTTAATCTTGGTTGTCCCCCACTGTCTTGCAAGGAAAAGGTGAGAGCTCATTAAAAACCATGAGGACCGCATGCTCATGACACATGGACTAATCCACTTGCTTGGAGAAATGGGTGGGGCTTGTGGATGGATGATGTGGCTTCCAACTTGAATGAACACTATTGGCCAGAAATTGGTGAGTGATGGTCTCAAGGAATTCAAACCTAGTCAGCTCAATATGGGCTATTCAATTCACCATCTCATCAAGAAATCAAGGACTAACATTCAAAAACTAGAAATAGGAATGTGATAGTCATTTTGGCTCTGCAAGGAGTAAGCATGAATGGCATATGCTCTTCAAGAGTGATCAATTTGATCTCAGTGCTTGTGAAGAGTTAATTCCTTGTAATCATTGAGAATGATACGCAAATTTCCATGTACCTAGTTAATTAACAGTGGTGATGTAGACACTAGTGGTTGATCACCTGTTCACTTGCGTGGGCTTCATTGAGCATCAATAATCAACATGATCAAACTACTCAATAAATTTGGATTGGTGGCTCTCATTCTCGCCATTAAAATCAAGAGATAGATTTTCTTGAGTTCATGAGTAAGGTGAAATCACTTGGGTCTACATCTATTGAGTTATATATTTGAGGAAGATGAGTAAGCCGGCTACTTCTATGTCATCAGTACGAAGGTCACTGAGGTTCAATGTGCATAAATCTCAAAGTGATGTTTTAGAATACGAATAGAACATACCCAAAGCTACTTCAACTCTAAAGGAAAAAGGAAAAGAGGAGGTCCATGGTGAGAAGTCTACACTAGTTGCTACCAAAAATAGCCATAGGTTGAGAAGCTGAATCATGTCCACAAAAATGATGGAGGCTAAGGGTAAGGAGCCTACAGGGTTTGTAAGAGAAATTCAAAGAAAGGTAAGATATGGCTGAGCTTCTTTTGGATAGCAGAATTCCCCTATTGACATTACTGATAGCCCCTCAGATAGTGAGACTGAAACAGATTCAAGTTACCAATGATACCTCATGATCCTAAATAAATTGGCAGCCCAAGGGGTGGAAGTAATATCAGTTCCCCCAGTTTCTAAAAAGACTCTGAGTGGGTGTGATTATTCTATGGTCAGTAAGGATAAAGATGAAGGATCAATGGTTTCTCCTCCTGCTTCCGCAAAGACATGAAGTGGGCATGTGTATTGTGGTTCTCGTGCTTGTGCTTGTTCTAGTTCTGGGTGATGGAGGTGGTGTTTGGGTCTTGAATTTTGTTGTGGTAATGATATTGCTATGGTGGCTTTTCTTGCACTCTCTGTGTATGTTGGTTTTTTGTTTCCATGCTAACTGTGGATGCCTAGAGTTGATACTATGAAGACTTTGGCTTGACATGGGTGTGGAATGCAGAGTTTTGTTGGCGGTTAAAAGTAACTTTTGGTAGTATCGGCCAACTTCTTTTGGTGGTGGTAATGAATTTTGTTCCCCCCGATTAGTAAATGATTACTAGTAACCATTTAGGGAACTTTTGAAATGAAATTTAAATTTGGGTTGAAATGAATTATTTTGAAATCTAACTGTAACGAGCTTGATGCTTGTTGCTCCCTTAATCTATAAAAGGGATTCCAAGGCTCATAACAGGGGTTCAATTTTGAGTCCAAAAAATGGTTTGGGTAGAAGCTAAGTACAAGAAGAAGATATTGCAGGAAGCTTAATTAATAGACAATATAATTGTCTTGGGTATAGGTCTTGTATGTAGTAATGTTGAATTAGTTTTATATAATCTATAGATATCGAAACAAATCTTATTTCAGAAATGCATACTCTCCTCTTGTAATTTTTTGCAAATTATAAATGAAAGTATCAAGGGTATTCTCTTTTATCTTCAAATGTTCAATTCAATGTGTGTCATTGTTTTTGATTTAACTCAAAGAGTTAATTAAATGCTTGAAGAAGGTCATGAATTTGTAAGAATATGCATAGGATTTGATAAGAAGTTACGTTTCAAATATTGTGAGTTTTCAAATTGCAAAGCACTATGAAAATAGTCCATCATTGTCTAAATTAAATAGCTTGTGTATTACTAGTTATTGAACATTTGACCCCATATGCCCAATTGATGAAGCATTGGTCTAATTGTTAAGAATTCTTACAATCAAATGAATTTGTGATATACCTAGCTATGGATTTAAAATGAGAACAAAATTCATTAAAATTCTTTCAATTAAGAAATGTAAATTTGAAATATTCCCTCGTTCCTAGCAAATGGATAATCATTTACCCAAAGATTAGCCAAATCTTTAGTGAATCATGTTTATTTGCAAATAACATGAACCAATATGTGAATAGAAGTGTTCTCAATCAAATAAATCAGAATAAACATAATAGGGAATACCTTCCCAGGTCCCACAGAGCCTAAAGTGTAGTAGTAAAGACCTCAAAACCCCTTATTCATTGTGTTTTCCACTAGCCTAGGAATTTCTTGAACATAATGGTTGGCTACCCTTTAGAGAATTTTGGGGTTCTGCTAGAAAAAACACCAACAATAGAAATGTATGTAAAATTCGGTACCTTTGACAAGCTAGAGAGCTCACTAACTTGTCAATATGGTAGGGTTGACAAGGGAGGGGCTATTTGAAAAATCCCTCAAAGAAATGTGGTCTCACAAGCTCACTAGCCTGTCAATGCAGTAGGGGTTACAAGGTAGGGGACATTTGAAAAAAAATGCTTCCTAGAAATGTGGTCTCATGGTGATGTAATGTTGTACATCACTGTGAGACCACATTGCTATGAGGAATTTTTTCAAACTACCCCTACCTTGTCAACCCTACAACATTACATCACCAAGAGACCACATTTTTGAGGCATTTTTTCAAATTATCCCTACCTTGTCAACCCTACTACATTGACATGCTAGTGAGCTCACTAGCTTGTTAATTCTCACATGAATTTTTGGATCCAATGCATTAAATAAATGTTGTCATGTGGCATGCCATGATTGCAAGATAGGCTCAAAATAAAAACATGGAAAAGGCATGTGAATTTTTTGACAATAATGTTTTGGCAAACATGTATGTAAGATGTGGTACCTTTGACAAGCTAGTGAGCTCACTAGCTTTTCAATGTAGTAGGGTTGACAAGGTAGGGTTTTTTTTTTTAAATACCTCATAGAAATTTGGTCTCATGGTGATGTATGAAAAATGTGGTACCTATGACAAGCTAGTGAGCTCACTAGCTTGTCAATGTGGTAGGGTTGACAAGGTAGGGGTTGTTTGAAAAAATGACTCATAGAAATGTGGTCTCATGGTGATGTACATCACCATGAGACCACATTTCTATGTGGTAGGGTTGAAAAAGTAGGGGGCTGTTTGAAAAAATTTCTCATAGAAATGTGGTCTCACGGTGATGTACCGTGAGACCACATTTCTATGAGGCATTTTTTCAAACAGCCCCCTACCTTGTCAACCCTACCACATTGACAAGCTAGTGAGCTCACTAGCTTGTCAATGCCCACATGAATTTTTTGATCCAATTCCTTAAATAAATGTGGTCATGTGGCATGAGATTATTTCAAGATAGGCTCTAAATGGAAGCATGGACAAGTCATGTGAATTTTTTGACAATAATGTTTTGGTAGACATGTATGCAAAATGTGCTACCTTTGGAAAGCTAGTGAGCTCACTAACTTGTCAATGCGGCAGGGTTGAAAAGGTATGGGTTGTTTGAAAAAATTCCTCATACAAATGTGGTCTCATGGTGATGAACATCATCACTGTGAGACCACATTTCTATGAGGCATTTTTTTAAATAGCCCCTACCTTGTCAACCCTACCGCATTGACAATCTAGTGCACTCACTCGCTTGTCAATGCTCAAATAAATTTTGGGATCCAATTCCTTAAAGAAATGTGGTCATGCGGCATGCCATGATTGCAAGATAGGATCAAAATGGAAGCATGCACAAGGCATGGGAATTTTTTGATAATAATGTTTTGGTATACATGTATGCAAAATGTGGCACCTTTGACAAGCTACTGAGCTCACTAGCTTGTCAATGTGGTAGGGTTGACAAGGTAGGGGTTGTTTGAAAAAATGCCTCATAGAAATGCGGTCTCATTAGCTCACTAGCTTTTCAATGCAGTAGGGTTGACAAGGTAGGGTTCATTTGAAAAAATGACTCATAGAAATGTGGTCTCACGGAGGTGAACATCATCACCATAAGACCACATTTCTATGAGGCATTTTTTCAAAAATCCCCTACCTTGTTAACCCTACTGCTTTGACAACCTAGTGAGATCACTAGTTTATCAATGTTCACATGAATTTTTGGATCCAATGCCTTAAATAAATGTGGTCATGTGGCATGCCATGGTTGCAAGATAGGCTCAAAATGGAAGCATGGGCAAGGCATGTGAATTTTTTGACAATAATGTTTTGGTAGACATGTATGCAAACTATGGTACCTTTGCTAAGCTAGTGAGCTCACTAGCTTGTCAAGGCAGTAGGGTTGAAAAGGTAGGGGTTGTTTGAAAAAATTCCTCATATAAATGTGGTCTCATAGTGAGATCACTAGCTTGTCAATGCTCAAATGTATTTTTGGATCGTCACTATGAGACCACATTTCTATGAGGAATTTTTTCAAACAACCCCTACCTTGTCAACCCTACCGCATTGACAAGCTAGTGATCTCACTCGCTTGTCAATGCTCAAATTAATTTTTTGATTCAATGACTTAAATATTTGTGGTAATGTGGCATTCCATAATTGCAAGATAAGCTCAGAATGGAAGCATGGACAAGGCATGTGAATTTTTTTTAAATAATTTTTTGGTAGACATGTATGTAAAATTGTTGGTATGTGGCAATTGATCATGCTATACTATACACTCTTCATGTATCCTCACCAAGCTCTAGGGTTGGGGTCAGGGAAGCCCCCTAAAAGTGGGGGTTCAGGGGCGGTAACCCCCAAGAAAAAAAATTCTCCTCTTATTTTCACTTCAACACCAAAAAAATAAAAAATGACTTTGTAAAACCCTAATTCTAGAAGCTTCTTAAAATCTTGTAATAAGCAATTGGGATGGGAGTTGCAATAGGGAATTATTCGCGAGATTGTAATATTTTTTACACTGGATAATAAAATCAATATTGGATTGATGTGGTTTTGTTGATGTAGCCCATATTGGGTGAACAACTTTAAATTCTTTGTGTTGTCTTGTTGCTGCTATAATTTTTCTGTACTTTATTTGTCTATTTTATTGATCAAATCTACATTTAACTATTAGATATTTTCCTTCTAACCCTAACAAAAATGTGGTACCTTTGACAAGCTACTGAGCTCACTAGCTTTTCAATGTGGTAGGGTTGACAAGGTAGGGGTTGTTTGAAAAAATGCCTCATAAAAATGTGGTCTCACAGTGATGAACATTTCTATGAGACCACATTTATATGAGGCATTTTTTCAAACAACCCCTACCTTGTCAACCCTACCGTGTTGACAAGCTAGTGAGCTCACTAAATTTTCCATGCTCACATGAATTTTTGGATCCGATTCCTTAAAGGAATGTGTTCATGTGGCATGCCATGATTGCAAGATAGGTTCAAAATGGAAGCATGGACAAGGCATGCAAATTTTTTGACATTAATGTTTTGGTAGACATGTATGCAAAACACTACCCTACCCTACCCTCCATCCATCCCTCCCTCTCTACCCTAATCCCTCAAACCTATACCCGTAACCTTTAAACCCTTAAACACTCAACCCTATACCCTCAACCCTCAATTCTCAACACTCAACCATTAATCCCTTAACCCTCAACCATTCAACCCTAAACCCACAATCCCTATATTACCCTATACCCTATACATTGGACCCTCAACCCTATAATTCAACCATATACCCTCAAACCTATACCATAAACCCTCTACCCTCAACCCTAAACCCTCAACCCTAAACCCTTAAACCTTATACCCTCTACCCTCAACCCAATACCCTCTAATCTCAACCCTATCAATCAACCCAATAATTCTAAACCATTAACCTTGTCCTTAACTCCCGGATACCTCACTCCATAACGACTTCCGGCATTGATCCTTTAACCTTCATTTTATCTTTATCTTTACTTTCCTTCCTTTCTACTCCCATTTCCTTTAACTCGCCGAGACTTTAACCTTTACGACACCGAACTTTAACCTTTACTCTTTAACTTTAACTCGACCCTTTAACCTTTAACTTTAAATGAATCCTGAACTGAGTACTTTCATCTTATACATTAGACTATTAACTCCGGACGAACTTACACTCAAACTTATAATTTAAACCTTTACCTTTCACTTAAACCTTCTACCCTCTACCCTCAACCCAATACCCTCTACCCTCGACCATAATCCCTCAACCCTATACACTCAACTCAATACCATAAACCATCAACCCTATACGTCCTCAACCCTATACCCTCAATTCTCAATCCTCTACCCTATACATTGGATCCTCAACCCTCATCTATCTTTGTCCCTCCATCCTCTTCTCTCCTCTTTATCTCACTTATCCCTCCATCTATCCCTCTATCTATCCCTCCCTCTCTACCCTAATCCCTCAACCCTATACCCTAAACCCTTAAACACTCAACCCTATATCCTCAACCCTCTACCCTTAACCTTAAACCCTCAACCCTCAATTCTTAACCCCCAACCCTTAATCCCTCAACCCTCAACCCTTAAACCCTAAACCCTCAATCCCTATACCCTCTACCCTATACATTGGACCCTCAACCCTAATACTTCAACCATATACCCTCAAACCTATATCCTAAACCCTCTACCCTCAACCCTAAACCCTTAAACCGTGCACCCTCTACCCTCAACCCAATACCCTAATCCCTCAATCCTATACCTTCAACCCAATACCCTAAACCATCAACCCTATAGGTCCTCAACCCTGTACACTCAATTCTCAACCCTCTACCCTATACTATAAGGAAAGGCCATCAACGATGAGCCCCTAAGACTATAGGTTAGCCCTTAAGGCCTTAGGCTGGTATATTATTACTTGATATGTATTTGATGGATTTTGAGGAACTAATATATGCATTTAGTTTTGCAAAAATAGGTTTGTATACCAAGTGAGATTATGGAGCTAAGGAAGAACTTTCCATCTTGTGAAAAGATGTTTATGACTCTTTGTGAATGTGAAAAATTGCGTAAAAATGTTATATCTTATATTTGTAGATGCATTGATTTGTATAAAACTACTTTCCAAATTTGAAGTTTATAAGTTAATTTTTGGAAAAATTCCCTCTTGTTTATTATTATTATTTTCATTATTTTTGACTAATTCAATATTAAATTGAGTGGGAACTACATAGGTATCAAAGCACTAAGTAGCAATACTTGGGAGCTTTGGGGAAAAAGTATTGGTAAGGTAAACCCATTTTTGGGTCTCATCATGGTAAGAAGTATTAAAGTTCATATTTCTATTTTTTTGGAAGTACATATGTTGCATCAAAAATATTTGTATTTTGAAGATATTTTGGGGCTAATAAGATTGCATTCTTTCATCAACGAGAAGTTGGAATTTTGTGTGACATTAGTTTTGATAAAGCTACTTCAAGTTTGTTTATATTTTCATATTTTGGTTTTGGATGATTTGTTTCTATATGATTACCATTCTAGTTTGTGTGATTTTCTAAGAAATTCAAGCTTCTAGTGTGGGGTGTTAATTTGATAAAAAACCCTGTATAGAAAATAACACTAGCCATCTTTTTACAATTTGCATTATCATACATGTTGCCGATATAATCAACCTGCAGCAAGATAACTTCCACAAAAAAAAATGATTTGATTGGTGTATATATTGACGGTGCTCATAATAAATACAAGATAAATACAGCAAAGTTTTGGTTTGACACTACCATACACTCTACTCTTGAAGCTTTTTTTTTTAAAATAAAATGAGTCATTTTGGAAGTGAAAGACCGAGTTACCATGAGGGATTGAACTTATGGCAATGCTCAAATGCATTGCTGACCTATATTACAAACCTAAACTCCATGTCAATGCATCTAATATTTCAAACCTACCCTGCCCTCACTGCCATCTTTTCTCATTAAGGTCTCCTCTAAAATTTTAAAATCCACCCAATCAGATTTTCCCTCTATTTCAAGGATGTCTCTTCTAGTGCTAAACATTTATGGTGCATGTTTTTAGAAAATAGTAAACCTTGAGTTTACTCTAGATTCTATAGATGCCTTTCTCAGCAAGCACTACCTATTTATGGTATGTGTATTTAGCTTCTCTTGTAAAGGCTTCCTTAACAATTATGAAATTCATTTGAAATTTTTTTATGTTGTTTATTTCTTGAAACTAATTTGGGTATTTAATTACTAAATAATATGTCTATTGGTCAATATGAGCTCGAGAGTTTTATGGATAGCAAATGGAAATAAATTGAAACATTTGTCAACTTTATTTGGTGAACAATTAGATATCTCCAAATATGCTTCTTCTTAGCTTATTAAGTTTTATATGACAAATTTGTTTATTGTGAAATCATATTTGTTTATTAGTAATTACCCTTCCTAATCTAGAACAAATGCCTCAAAGTATTTATCAATTGAATACTAGCTTTTGGTAGGACGCTTTCCTTGATGGAACATGTGGATGACATATGTGGAATTGATATTTAGATCATAACTGCAAGATTTGAAATCCTAGGTGGCAATCCTTTGTTCCTATCTTGTTTTCATTTCATTCTTGACTACCAAATATTTTGTGTGTCAAGTCTAAAGTGGAATTTTACCTTTTGAGTGTGCCTTGATGATTTAAGTTGGAATTTCACAAAAGAATATGTTTGTAAATTAATGAAATAATTAAGATAGCTTTGGTCATAAGATATTTCAAAAAGCACTAATGATTTATGAAGACGTATTGCAGGAAGAGAGGCTCAATTATTTGTTTTACAAGAAGAAATGCACAAAGTTTTATTAAAAGAGAAAAGTGAATAATTTTTCATAAAAGAAAGAGTTGACAATTTTTTTCTACCTAAATCTTTATAGAGTTGAGGTTGATGTGAATTTAAAGATTGTTTGAAAAGTGGAAAGTTGAAAGGCTAATGAGTTGATTCAGGAATGAACAATCAAGGTATGATATTTAAGAGTATTTCTATTATGACATGATCATTAATAAAATATCTAATGTATAGATGGATAATAATTTGATTGAGGAAATGAATTGTGATTTTCTCTTTGGTTACTTGAATAAATTCTAGTAATAATATTATGAATAATGATGATGGTCATATAGGGAATTGATTTTGTGAGTTTTGGAAGTTGTGAATTATTGGATATTTTGCTAATATGATATGGGAGTATAAGTAAGAGAGTTACATAAATCCTAAATCTCATGAGAGAATCTTTTTCTTTTATTTTCTTACTGGAAGGTCTGTGAAATAAAATGATTGTTCAACAATTGTATACTATTTATTGTTATTGATAAATAGAGTATTTTATATATTTATTTTACAAGGAAAAGCATATGTTGTAGAAAATAAGTTTGAAAATATTTGTACTGTTAGACATTGCTAATGCTTATGAAACAAATATTGTTTAGAAAATAGTTTATGAAGGAAATTGTGTAAGTTGCAATGATTTAAAAGAGAATTATGGAACATGCTGGAGAAAGGATTAAAGTGTTGGAAATAATTGAGAAAATAGATTTTTGGAAGAGGAAGGAGAGCTAGAGAAAAGAGGCTAAAAGAAGTTGCAAAGAATGGGGATTCAAATCTGAAGAAAAGAGGTAAGAAAATTTGTTGTTTATGTTGATGCTTTTCTTAGATTAATAATGTAATTCAATGATTTATTATGATACTAACATTATTTTCTTTGTGTGAGTGATGAGCCCAAAATATGCTCATAATTTGGATATCATGGTGTACTTTTAATACCTTTACTTCTGTTGATTATGGTTGTTTAACTCTCTTGAAACCTTTTATTGGGGGATATCCTGTAGCAATACACTTTCATGTTCCTATAGCCTATCATGTTGACATGTCTATATTTATTACCCTATTTGAATTCCCAAATGACTGGTATAACGCATGTAGTTTTTGAATGATGAAATAGATTTAAATATGTGATTAATGAATGGATATTGTGTATGTGTCATGCACCTTTTCTTTCGCATCTGTTACCTTGTGTTTCGTAGGTTGTTGAAGAAAGTATGATTGAGTCAAGCGCAGCCAATCTCGGCCTTATAGTAAAGCCCATTTCCTGTGCAACTTCGAGGAAGCTCTTGTGAAGACTCTTTGACTGAAACCATTGGGAAGGATTTTAAATGACATTTAATCTGGAAAGAGTGGAGTGCTAGATTCTCTCTGGATCGGGTTGAATAGATAAACTCATTTATGACGTCTGTTCCTTGATTTCGGGATGCATTTTATATCCACGTCTTTCTTTGTTAGGGTTAGTTAGTCGGTTGTTCTCCTGATTTTTAAAATAAGTGTTCCTCCTGCGTGGGTGAATAGAGAAGGAGATAGATAGATAGATAGAGAAGCAGATTATGTAAGAGTTAGAGATATAATATGAATCAAAGTTTTTGTTAGTTTTCTAAAGTAGAACAGTCAATGTAAATGATTTCACATTATGAATAAAAGTTGATGGAGTTCTGAGCACAATCTTCTGTGTAAATTAGTTGATGCTTGCTAAGGGGGCCCACTTAGTAGGTATATGTTGGAGCGTAGTTCTTTATCCTTTTTTAATTCAAATTAGATCTCATTTTAGAAGTTTCAGCACAAGCTCAGTCTTATACTATTCTTGCAGCTTCGGGAATCCATCCCTATGTTTGTTCCTACAACATAAGGCCAGTTTATAGTTTGTCTCTCAATTGTAGCTATTACGATTTCTGCTTTGGTTAGATTATGATTGAGTTAGAAAACTTTGCATTAACTTCCTGTAGCGTAGGTAGAATTTCTTTCCAAGTATTTATTTTTCAATAGATTGTGACTGAAACCAGTTCTTAGTGCACATATAGTGCCACTCCATTTAAAGTTTACGTTCCCTGGTTTGACAAGTAAATGAACGACCATGAAGAGGTATTAGTCACCTGCTGAAATGCCCAATTCCCAAGATAGGTTTTGCCGTGATTTTCATATCCTTTTGTGGGTGCGACCATTTTTGGCGTTATTGTCGGGGATGGTGTCAATCTAAGAACCTGCTGCAGTCATTGTTCGCAGTAGTTTTTCAAGTATTTTCAAAATCTTTTAAAATATCATCCATTTTCATTGCATGCATAGAAGGAGAGACACTCAGGGAAGATATCTCCCCAACTTGCCATTCATTGCTAAGAAAACTGAACCAGCTTATAGCCTATTTGAGGATGAAGGAGACTTAGATATTGACCCATTTGCTAAAGTTCTGTGTGTTGACTTGCTATTCGTCCCATTTGACAAAGAACCTGAAGAAAATCCATTTACTCCTATACTTGGTCAAGTGAACATGGCACGTAATCCATCGAATCGACCTCCTGCTTTTGAATTCCCCATTATTCCTCAACAAAACAATGACAACCTTAAGAATATTCCTTCTTCATTACTTATCCAGTTCTATGGCTTAGTTACAGAAGACCCAAAGACCTTGTTCGAGTTTGATATCCTCTGTCGCAGTTATGACTACAATTCAGATGCTCACAAATTGAAATTGTTTCCTGCTACCCTGAAGGAGGGAGCTCTCAGATGGTTCATGAGTCTGGGAAGGGGTGTTGTCAATAGTTGGGTAGCCATGCAAACAAAATTTCTTGAGAAATACAAGGAATATTGTAAGAGTGGCAATAAAGGTGATGATATATTATGAATTCAATAGAAGGAAGATGAAAGTCTGGAGAATTATATATCCATATTCTTGTTTTCTCAGAAAAAGAATTCAGACCATACTCTTAATGAGGAATCTCAAAAATTATTTTTTCTAAGGGGAATCAATGATACTTGTATAGATGCCTTGGACCTGATGGGAGGTGGTGATATCACTCAAGCATCTTGGGATGATATTATGAAGATATGTCTCAATTACTCCTGAGCAAATGTGAAGAAGGGTAGAGGTCATCAAGCTATAGTGGGAAAGACTTCTACCAGTGGAGTTTCCTAGATGGAGATCACAAATTTGTTGTCTAATTTCAAGCAGGACATCATAAACAACATGGCTACATAGTTGGATACCATGCAAGCTCACAAGAAACATGAGGAGGTTGAGGAAATCCTGGTTGAATTCTGTCCACATTGTAGATAGAAGAAACGTGACTGTAGATGCAAGTTGGTGGCCAATATGGAGGCTAAACAGTTACCTACTGATTTTAAGATGATAGAAGGTGATGATGACCAAGTCTTCTTTGTTTCACAAAGGAGACCATGGGATCCAAGACAAGGTATGCTTTAAGATCCTTTGACTTTTGGTAATCCTTACTCTAATTATAATAACCAATGGCAACTTATATATAGCCCACCTCCATCTTGGAATGCTCCTCAACCATACTGGCCTAACTATCAGAGCCCTCAATGGCAACCCCCTCAAGGAAGTTGGCAGCACCCACAAGGACAATGGACTCCACCTCCAGGTAACTGGCAGTAGAACCCTCAATGGAGAGGTCCTCAACAATGGAAAAACCAACCCCTAGATTCCTACAGTCTCAACATCCACAACCTCCAGCCTTTATGCCTCCTCCTACGGCTCCTGCAACACCTACAACAAATATTGGGCCTCCAAAACAAACGCCTATGCCTACTCAACCATTGCCAAAATCCTAATAATAAGCAGCAACAACAACCTATGTATTATGTAGAAGTCAACCAGTATCTAGTTTATGCCCTGAATATCAATGATATCCATCTTAGGTCTGGAACCACTCTCCTTGCTCCACAGCCACCTGTAATAATAGAGATTCTAGACTCTGCTGCTAAACAACCTACTGATCATGCAGAAGATATAACTATATCAGCTACTGCCTCCAAGGAACCTATCCTGTAGCCTCAGGCTACACCACCTTTTCCTCAAAGATTGTAGATTACTACATCTAAGACCATTGAAGAACCCACCTTTGATATTTTGGAGCAGCTAAAGAATGTACAAGTCCAAATTCCTCTTTTTCAAGCTATTAAAGATGTTCCAATTTATGGAAAATCCATTAAAGAGGCTTGTTTAAAGAAACAAGGAAGAAAGAAAAAGGACCCCCAAACTATTCATGTCCTAGGACAATTAGTCGATATTATGTTGGGGAAGGTTGTCATTCCAAAATATACTAATCCTGGAAGTCCTGTAGTAAAAATAAATATCAATGGTCAAGTAGTAAGAAATGTTTTAGTTGACCTTGGTGCAGCCATTAATATGATGACCAAGCACACTATGGAGTGTTTGAATATTTAAACATTCAATCTACACCGACTGTCCTGCAGCTTGCTGATAGTTCCATGGTTACACCTGATGGAGTGATAGAAGATGTCATTGTCACCCTTGAATCTTGGGAATACCCTACTAATTTCACCATTTTGTCCACTAAAGCAACCTTAGGAGGATATCCTATTATCCTAGGCCGACCTTGGTTAGCTACAACTGATGCCCTTATAGGATGTCATTCAAGAGACATGAAAATTTCTGATGGTCAGTCAAGGAAGAAATTGGCTTTATACCCACCTGCACAACCTCTGCCATATTTGTCTCAACCAGTTTGGCCAGATCTAGGAGAGGAATCTGAAGAAATCAATTCATTAGCTTAGTTAATGATGCTACAAACTGATCTATTTTTCTAGCTTCAGAGTGAAGATAACTTGCTTCTACACATTTTGTATTTTAGTTCTAGTTTGAATAGCCCATTTGTTTTGGACAACCATTCTCAGCAATGTTTCCTGTAGCAACTGGATCCTAAGAGCCATCATGATTTGTTATTATGTGATATACAGGCACCACCTTTATCAGCAACTTCAATAAATGATCTCACTAAATAGATAGAAGTATCTCCAGGCCGCTGTCTATATATTAATAATAAGTTGCCTCCGCCTCAACAAACTACCCTAGCCACAATGCTGCAAGCCCACAAAAGATATTTTGCATGGGACTATGGGGATATGAAGGGTTTAGACCCAAAACTCTGTACACATCGCATATATATTGACAATGACTTCAAATCTATTAGGCAGCCTTAAAGAAGAATTAATCCAGCTTTGAGAGAAATTGTTAAAGAAGAATTGTAGAAAATGTTAGCAGCTGGCTTTATCTATCCAATCTCTGATAGTCAGTGGGTTTCCCCATTGGTAATTGTTCCTAAGAAAGGAGGAAAATGGATGGTATGTGTAGATTACAGAGAGCTCAACTTGGCAACAAAGAAATATTACTTTCCTCTTCCATTCATTGATCAAGTTCTAGATAATTTAGCTGAGAAAAAGTACTTCTCATTCTTAGATGGCTTCAGTGGATACAATCAAATCAAGATTGCTCCTGAGGATCAAGAAAAGACTACTTTTACATGCCCCTGGGGAACATTTTCCTATTTAGTTTTTCCTTTTGGTCTTTGTAATGCTCCTGCAACTTTCCAGAGGGTAGTCATAAGTATCTTCTCAGACATCTCATATGATTGTATAGAAATATACATAGATGACTTTACTGTTTATGGTACAACATTTGAGGAAGCTCAAGCCAACTTGGAGAAAGTACTACAGAAATGTGAAGATCACAATTTATCACTAAATAGTCAAAAGTGCTTCATGATGATGCACGAGGGAATAGTACTTGGTCACTATATTTCTGCTGCAGGAATTCAGGTTGATTTTTCTAAGATTGAAGTTATTTCTAAGCTACCCTCTCCTACCAAGCAAAAAGAGGTACGGAGCTTTCTAGGCTATGCCAGATACTACAGAAGATTCATCAAGGACTTCAGCCAAATAGCAGGCCCTTTATATAGTCTGCTGAAGAAAGATACCAATTTTTCCTAGACAGAGGAATGTGAAAAAACATTCCTTGACTTAAAAGTCACTCTTACACAGGCACCTGTTCTGAAAAGACCTGATTGGTCACTTCCATTTCATATTCATACTGAAGCATTAGATTATGACATTGGCACAGTGTTAGGGAAGAAGGATGGTTCAATAGAACATGCACTCTATTACATAAGCAAAAATCTGCAAAGGGCTGAATTGAACTACATTGTTACTGAAAAAGAAATGTTGGCAATCATTTATGCCCTCAATAAATTTAGGCATTATATCACCGGTTATCAGATATTTGTTCATACTAATCATGCCGCAATCCGGTATCTCATGAACAAATCCACAATATCTGGGAGACTGGCAAGATGGTTATTGTTGATGTAGGAATTTGACATTACAATTGCGGACAAGCCAGGTAAAGCCAACGTGGTTGCCGATTTCCTTTCTAGACTTCAAAGGCAAGATGACTCTACAATTATTGAAGAATCCTTTCCTGATGAGCACCTATTTGCAATCAAGATTATTTACCCATGGTATGCTAATATAGCAAATTATCTGGCCACAAGAAGAACTCCTCAATTCTCCCCTAAGGAAAAGAGATTATTAGTAGAGAAAAGCTTTAACTTCTCTTGGATTGCAAATTGCATGTTTTATACAGGACAAGATCAAGTTATGAGGAGATGTGTACTAGAGGAGGACACTCATGATATACTGCATCCCAGCCATGATGAGTCGTGTGGTAGACATTTTACTGCCAAAAGGACAACGATGAAAATTTTAAATACTGGTTACTATTGGTGAACTTTGCATAGAGATGTTGCCAAATATACTAGGAGGTGTGACAGATGTCAGAGGATGGGAAGACCAACTCGATCTGGTGAGATGCCTCTATTTCCACAAGTTGTAGTTGCACCCTTCGACAAATGGGGACTAGATTTTGTAGGACCAATTGATCCACCTTCCAATGGTAAGTCCTACATCCTTGTATGCACAGATTATGTCACAAAATGGGTAGAGGCTAAGCCTATGAAACATGATAGGGACAATAAAGTGGCTGAATTCTTTTCTAAGGAAATATTTACTAGGTTTGGTGTCCCTAAGGAAATAGTGACAGATCAAGGAACACAATTTACTTCTACACTTATCACAGCTTTAGTCAATGAATATAATATACGGCATAGGAAATCAACTCCTTATCACCCCTAGGCCAATGGCCAAGTTGAAGTCACAAATAGGTACATAGAGGCCATTTTGACTAAAACTGTAGATTTGCATAGGAAGGACTGGGCCACAAGGTTACCATAAGCTATATGGG
>VDFB02013876.1:0-15952 GCA_007258455.2 Sequoia sempervirens | reverse complement strand
AAGTTAGTTTTAAGGAACAAAATAATCAAAGACAATCCTCTGTCTTGGGCAGAGTTAGTTTCACTGTGGTTTTGAGAGTCCCTAAAGAAGTTTAAGGCCCATCCCGCCAATGTAAGCCTAGTAGAAATGGTGGGATGGAATAAGTAGGGTGTCCTTTATGTGATTTTGTTTTGTGTGAGTGCTGGGTATCAAGAATATGGTGCTGTGTTGTTGATTTAAAGTTAATTTTCTGAGTTTTCCTCTTGAAAATGAAGGTTTCCAGCAAGGTATTGGAGAAATAACGTATGCATGTCCAAGGATATGTTTCTAAATGAATCTTTAGACATAATCGAGCATGTTTTAATGGTTGGTTGAAGTATTGGAGGCTTGTAAGGGTGATAATCACAAAACTCTCACTGTTTTAGGTGTTTCCAGCCTAAAATTAAGGTTTTGTTAATACACTTTCTAAATGGGTCTTTCAATCTTTGAAAGTGGATAAATCTGGTGTTTTGTGACCTTTACTTTTACTATTTGAGGTTGTCTAACAATTTGGAGTTGGAAAAAAGGTGGATGCTTTGTAAAATATCCCTACTCTAGTAGCCTTCCTTGGGCGTATAGTTTGAAATCTGCTAGTTTCTCCATTATAAATCATTATGAGTTTTTGATATGATGATATGGGCATTAAGAGGTCTCTAAATGTGCCTTTGGATATTGGTTTTGAACCTAGTGTGAGTGGTTCACCCGATCTAGGGTATGGAGGTCTATTGCTAATTAATGTTTAGATTTCATGGACAGTGGAAATCTGTGTGTACAGGGAAGTGAGTGACCTTAAATACTTGAACCTTGTCATTTGGATGGAGTTACAGTAGAATTTATGCTTGAATAAGGTTGTAAAGGCAGTGCATATTGTTTTGAGAATGATGATTCTATTGTGTGTCTTGGTATCTTTACAGAGCAGGCAGATCTGATATTTATACATTGATGTATTGAATTGATTTCTCTCAAAACATGATGAATCTTGTGTCTTGAAGGACTGATTAACTAGTTGATAGCAGGAAGGATTGGTCTTTGTTAGTTTTCCTTGTAAGGAAAATGAATTGGTGCTATTTGAGAAGTTTAGACTATTTTCAATGATTGAAGTTTGGTTATTGACATTTTGGAATCTGATTTAGAACAAGTGTTTTGTTGCCTTGAGGATATGATGTATACAGGAATTTGAAGGATTGGTAATTGGTTGTGTAGCAAGTGAGCATAATGTGTTGCCTTATGAAAGGCTGAGAGAATGTATAGATGTTGATATGGTGGTTGAGAATGATGTGAATTTGATTGATTGAGTCAAAGTTTTCTAATATGGTTTTTTCTTTGAATGAGTCAATTATAATACTGATAATGACATATGGTTTGTTGAAATTGGAGTGCTAACTTGTTGCCTTGAAGTCTTGTAGAATTGAAGAATCAAAAGAAGTTGTATGAGTTTTGAGGAAAAAGAAAGTGAATTAAGAATTTGATCTTCTCTTGATTCTGATTGGGTTTGATTTACCCTCATGAAATGATGTTGTTGGTGTTGTTGGATCCTCTGTATCATATATACATCAATATAATTGAAAACAATTAAATAATATGGGTGATTAATATATTTATACGTACCTATTTATCTCTTAAACTATATGCTAAATCAATTTCCCTTTGTGTAACATTGGAATCTCCATTACGATGAGCTTCTTTAACCAATGAAGCCACACCTTCCCATGTTAAATGCTACCAAAATGTTTATTACTGTCTAATCCATATTGTCAGTCCAATCAAGATTTAGACGTGACAAATGTAGTGTGCATCCC
The DNA here is from genome assembly GCA_007258455.2 of Sequoia sempervirens. Taxonomy (NCBI): domain Eukaryota; kingdom Viridiplantae; phylum Streptophyta; class Pinopsida; order Cupressales; family Cupressaceae; genus Sequoia; species Sequoia sempervirens. The sequence goes on along the minus strand of VDFB02013876.1, from coordinate 14,135 downwards.
ACTCTCTAATTCTCAACTTATAAAAAATGAAGTTCACAAAATGACGATAATTAGTTAATTACCACGATATACTTACCTTAATTATAATTGATGTATATTGAAGATTAATAATTAAATAAGTACAATATACATAAAACAATATGTAAAATGTATTCTAATTACCCCCATGACCATCTTATAATTACCTCCTCACTTTCCTCAATCTACCTTTCCCCAAACGATCCTCCCCTTTTGAATTTGTTAATGGAGTTGGGATCCTAAATGAGATCTACATGGATCTTTGTTGCAAGCTTAGGGAGATATTCACTAATGTACACCATGGCCTGGTATACCATATATCCCTCCACCATAGAACCCTTAGGATGTGCTCTTTGTCTAACCAAAGCCTTCAAAAATTTCAAGTGCCTCTCAACTATCCACATTGACCTTGTGTGTATAGGTCCACACAATTCAATCTCCTCAACTTGGTGCATGAGGTAGTGTTCTTGTGCATTGAAAAATGTTGAAGGTAGACACTTTTGCATTTCACACATTAGACGAGGAATTTTCTTTTCCACAATTTATATCTTCTTTTACTTGATTTCTTTAATGACAATCCATCTACAAGCAATTCAAGCTAAATATATTAACGATATTTAACAAAAGTATATAGTATATTACATAACAAGTAAAACAAATGGAAATTATAAGATGTATACAGCGAATTGAACAAATCTCGCTACTTACCTCATCTATTTTCCAAGATCATATATAACTTGCTTGACATTATTGTCAAAGTTGTCTAGGAGAGATAGAGGTAGAACATACTGCAACAATTATAAAATGATCTTTTCATTATTTTTCCAAAAGTAGTAAACATAATATACTGAAAAGTGCATGTAGTATACAAGTGTATATAATATACCAGAATAATTACCTTAATGAAGTTATGCCAACTGGCGCGCTTTTCATCCCTAACCCAAATTCACCTTTCTTTTTTATTATATTGTTTATGTTTGTAGCAAATCCTGTGGGAAAATGAATTTTTCGTATGACTTCTTTTATAGCATTGCTTTGCTACTCCGTTAATAACCAAGGAAGGGCACTTATATTAATTTTCTCTCCATCGCTATTTAATTGAATGACATTTTTCATTGCATGATCGGCTTCCCCAATGTCACTAAATTTTGGATAATTTTTTTCTTTGTCATGCCTTCCATCCAATATTTTCCATAACGCTTTGAGTATTCTTCCGAAGTATGCATTGTATCAAAACAAATGCACAATTTGTAGTCGCCATAGTAGGGAAACCTACTAAATTATCCGGGATAAACTTTTCATCCCCCTCGTGGAAGTTTTAACACACCCTTTGACGCATCTTCATGAAGCATATAGTTAAACAAATTAACAATGACAATATTGTCAAATTTACAACATGAGTAAACACAACACAAATATAAAAAATATAAATTCCAAACATATCATATATATGATAGATAAACAATTTTCATCCAATGTATAACCTTGACGACAATTCTATTATATTCCAACTTCCATAGGTGAGGTGTCATTCTTCGGTTTTGATGCGCTCTTCTTCCCCATTGAAAAGATGTTTTTCAATAGTTCAATACTTATGATTTCTATGGAGGAAGTTCGTATACTCATCAAACACCTACTTTCCTAAACTTGTTGAACGATGAGATTTCATCTTTGGACCACAAATTGGACATGCAAATTTTCCCTTTGTTTGAAAACCTGCAAGATTATATATAATTGGATTAAATATGTCAATTTTTATAATTATATATAATGAATAAATTATTTTAAAAACATGCATGACATCTACTTCATCAAATTAAATATCAAGTGCAAATAAACGTTATAACATACCACACAAAATGTTAGCCCTCAAGTATCATGAATTGTCCATACAAGCACATTACATGGAATTAAAATTGTCTTTGTCATATTGGTCTAGAGACGTCATACATAGTGATGCCATTCCATAACTTTAGTAACTCATCAATAAGAGGCTCGATATATACATTCATATCTTTAACTTGTACTTACCTAGTTGAATGAACATAAACATTACATAATTATTATAACCATTTTATTGATTTATATATAAATTAATGCACATGACTATTGAATGAAAAAAATATAAGTCATTATGCAACAAATAAGACAAATGAGGTGCTACTACGTTAAAGAAAATTGATGTAAACAAATACCTGGAACAATCATTGACAACATTATGTGCTCCCTCTTTATTGACATCTATGGAGGAATGTTATTGTTGATAACAAAAACAGGCCACATTGAGTAAATAGATCTCAGCTCTCCAAATGGATTGACACCGTCCGCTCCCAATGAAAGCCTAAGATTACGAGGTTCTTCTTTAAAGTGTGGTCATTTTTCCTCCATGTACCTAAATGCAGAACCATCCGTAGGCATTCGAAGAATGTCATCTCTATTTCTATTTTGTGCATAGTAATCCATAAATTGTGCTAAGCTTTCTCGCGACCAAATAAATTGTTGCATATGTGGAATAATGGGAATATAAATTCTAAGAACCTTTAAGTGGCACCTTTTGTTAGTTGATCTCTGCTTGATATCTACTAATATGACATTCTCATATCTCTCGCTGCAAATCTTCGTTGTTTATGATATATAATATGATCATTGGGACATGCATCTATTGCCTTGATACTCCATTCCAATATTTTGCATAATGCCGATAAATCCTGTGATGAGTGAGGTAAAAATATTTGATGTAAACAAAATTCACCTCAATCAATCTACAAACAAAAATAATTTTAATATAAAAGAATATTAATGGTACATATTTCATCCTTTTATTTACTAGTGATGAACTAACAACAATTACAATAGATGAAAAAAGATGACATATATGACATACCTTAACATCCGTGAGATTGCTATGTTGGATAAACTATTCACAACCTTCAAGTTCACTAACAACAATACAACAAAGAGAAGAGTTGTTTGGGAGCCTTCATAAAGGGGCTCGTATGCCTTCTCAAGTATAGGTAAATCATGAACATCATCAAAGTCATCTCGATCATCATGATTAGTTGTGCCACTAAATGTGTCATGGATCAATGTATTTGTACCATCATCTTCAACTGTGTTTTCTGGCGCATGATCATCTTCTTCCATAGGATCATTAACTTCATCTTCGATATTCACAACTCCATGTTCCTCCGCTTGCAAAACCACATTCTACAGGCCGTGATAATCCATATCATGTGCCTTAGGGTGCCCCACCTTTATAATAATGATAGACACAAATAAACCATGATCATGATCAAATGATTTTTTATATATATAAAAATGTTAAAATGATACAAACATTTACAAATTCAATCAATACAAACACATATAATGAATAACTTACCAATGGAAAATAATCATGCCCCCCTTCAACATGACCATACTACCTACAATGTTTCTCAACTGTTGTGATTAAAAGTCTTCTTGTCTTTAAGCCCTTGCAATTATTGCAAGGACAATAACATTTCCGATCACCCTTTCTTTTCAATCTAGCCCACATTCTAGCAACTATCTCTTCATTTTGTTCTGGACTAATATTATTTGACATGATTTTTCTTTACCAAGATTGAATATTTAGATCTTAAAAAAATATCAAACTCACACTCCAATAATTTTTAATCATAGACAGGTAACAAAATCTAGTAATTCTGATACTTTACACCAAAAAAGTTTGGCATGCAGCCACCCCTACAAAAGAGAAGATAGCCTGAAGTTAATGACCCCAAAAAACACTTTAAAATGGTAATTCTAGAACTTATTAAATTCTGATTTTACTATGATTTCCAACCGTTAGACTCCTAAAATCATAATATTGAACTTGCACAACAAAATCTGGAAATGAAATTCTCAAAATGCACAAGTCTAAAAATGAAACCTGATGAGATGTTGCTTTAAAATATGATTTTCAAACTTGGAAGTACGAATTTGACTTCACAAATGAATTCTAGAAAAAGACAACGACCACCCTCAACCTAGCGATATCTTCTTGAATTTTTCTAATTTTTCCCAAGAAAATCGTCCTTAGTTCTCCACAAACTATCGCAAGTAGAGAAAATTCACAAGTAGAGAAAATTCAAAAGTATAGCAAAACACTGTCGCAATAAATAGGCGAACTCACTTTTATTTATGTTGACCACAAATTCGTTTTTTATTTTTATTTTGAATGTTTGTTGAAATTTTGATGAGACTGTGCGTCGAACTTTTGATGAAACCCAGGTTCGTCGAAATTTTGACAAATTTCAGGGATAAAATTTTAAAAAATTGAAAATTACACATCAAATCCCGAAAATACATCAAATTATACACATTTCATCAGAATTTTTCATTGGATTTGATGTCTAGAACTTGTAATCCCACAATCTGGAACTAGCATGCATACATCTAGATCATGGTGAATTTGACAATGTAAATAGTGGCACTTATACTACTTTGACCAAAGTGTTCTCACTTAGTATAATTGAGTGAAAGTCATTCTATTCACATACACTTCTACAAGCTCGATTTGGATCCTGACCATTCATATACTATGTTTAGGTAATTTCCTTCCCTAGGTAATCCTTAACCTCAAAAATAACCTATTTCCCTTTCCAAAACTCTATGATATCTTATGGATCTTCCCATCCTTCGTATAAGCTTTCCTAGTCCACAAGTTAACTAAACATAGACAAGCCATTCTCTACAAAAGACAATCTAGTTCCAAGTATAACTTATAATCTAGAGTATGGCTATATAAGCTTCTACTATTCATAGATTAATTATTCATAAAGGATTGACTATAATTAATATTATATCATACTAACAAGTGGTTCTCATAAAGAGAATAGCCACAACAATGATTGACCTCAATCAAAGAATATTCATAGCAATATGTGCTTCTCTTCGAGATTGTGACCCATCAATAAAAGAGCTATTCAAAGTAGAGTCTAGCCAACAATGTGACTTCATTTCAAGAGTGTAAAGTAATTAACCAAGTAGCTACTTTAACTCACTAGGTATCCCACCCATGTTTCCAATCATATAGAACTCCATAAGCTCACGTGATTTACACATCCACATGGGCGAATCTCAATCTCAATATTCTCTTCCCAATCTTAGGATAAACAATCCTAGGAGTAGACACTAGCCATCCCAGTTAATTCAATAACCTAGAGCTAAGAGTAACACTTAAAACACTCATGTTTAATCATATCTAGTATATAATACCTATGATAAACACCAATCTCCTATTATGGAGTACATACAAGCACATCATAAAAATAACATAAAATATTCTATCCCTTTTTCAATGACATTCTAAAATCTCTAAATGCAATTACTTGGAAAAGACAATTCAAGCATTCATGGAGAACAATTCATTCATAATTTAAAATAACAAAGAAGAATATCCTCATGCCTGTTATTGCTTTTCCACTCAATTGATAGCAATGCAACCTCTCCCAAACAACAACAAGCTTGATAATAGCTTCTCAAGAAACGTCACAATGAACTTCTAACTCTCAAGTTGATAGATTACTTCACTCAAACAACAACTCTTTCTCTCAATATGATATAATTCTCTCTCTCACACACACACAAGTAAAACTGAGAATAAGCTGAAAATAATGTAAAGGCTTGCAAGAAGAATGCGTCCTCTCAAATGAAACTGCTTTGCTATTTATACAGTAGCATGAGGCTTCATATCCTACAGTTTAGGAATGGATATGGATAGCAACACCATGCACAAATACACATATATCACAACAAAAAGGTGGTGACTATGCAAGCTCATACTCAGCAAAACATCTATTTATCGACAACAAATAGAGAGTTATTCGAATCTGCACATGGATAATTCAAATTATCTCCAACAATGGACATCTACAGGTATAAGGAAACAAAGGTGGAACCAAAGCTTCCACACTATTCTCAAAGTTGGCACAATTTCCATGCAATTAGAAATAGTCAATGACCAATCTGCAACACCATTCCTTCATCGACTAAGTCTGGGTCATGTGAGTCAACTCAGACATTTATTCACTTTGACAAAGTCATCGACCAATCACTTACTTAACAGATGTTGGATTAAGCTCATAGACATGGAACTTTAAGTTTTAACAAGTCAAAGATTATCTTATAATAGGCATCGAATAAGTCTCCACCATGCATCAACATAATGCAATAAGCTTTAAATGAAATATAAGTGTTCCATAAAGTGTGACAGCAAGAGTAAAAATCAGCTTCTCAAAACACAGTCATAAGTAATATGCATGGCATTTGATATTCTTATGTTAATCGATTTGAGTTTATGGGATTTGATTGACCTCAATCAAAGAATATTCATAGCAATAGGTGCTTCTCTTCGAGACTGTGACCCCTCAATAAAAGAGCTATTCAAAGTAGAGTCTAGCCAACAATGTGACTTCATTTCAAGAGTGTAAAGTAATTAACCAAGTAGCTACTTTAACTCACTAGGTATCCCACCCATGTTTCCAATCATATAGAACTCCATAAGCTCACATGATTTACACATCCACATGGGTGAATCTCAATCTCAATATTCTCTTCCCAATCTTAAGATAAACAATCCTAGGAGTAGACACTAGCTATCCCAGTTAAATTAATAACCTAAAGCTAAGAGTAACACTTAAAAAACTCATGTTTAATCATATCTAGTATATAATACCTATGATAAACACCAATCTCCTATTATGGAGTACATACAAGCACATCATAAAAATAGCATAAAATATTCTATGCTTTTTTCAATGACATTCTAAAATCTCTAAATGCAATTACTTGGAAAAGACAATTCAAGCATACATGGAGAAAAATTCATTCATAATTTAAAATAACAAAGAAGAATATACTCATGCCTGTTATTGCTTTTCCTTAATTGATAGCAATGCAACCTGTCCCAAACAACAATAAGCTTGATAATAGCTTCTCAAGAAACGTCACAATGAACTTCTAACTCTCAAGTTGATAGATTACTTCACTCAAACAACAACTCTTTCTCTCAATATGATATAATTCTCTCTCTCTCTCACAAGTAAAATTGAGAATAAGCTGAAAATAATGTAGAGTAAAGGCTTGCAAGAAGAATGTGTCCTCTCAAATGAAACTGCTTTGCTATTTATACAGTAGCATGAGGCTTCATGTCCTACAATTTAGGAATGGATATGGACAAAAAACACCATGCACAAATACACATATATCACAACAAAAAGGTGGCGACTATGCAAGCTCATACTCAGCAAAACATCTATATATCGACAAAAAATAGAGAGTTATTCGAATATGCACATGGATAATTCGAATTATCTCCAACAATGGACATCTACAGGTATAAGGAAACAAAGGTGGCACCAAAGCTTCCACACTATTCTCAAAGTTGGCATGGTTTCCATGCAATTAGAAATAGTCAATGACCAATTTGCAACACCATTCCTTCATCGACTAAGTCTGGGTGTGAGTCGACTTAGACATTTATTCACTTTGACAAAGTCATCGACCAATCACTTACTTAACAGATGTTGGATTAAGCTCATAGACATGGTACTTTAAGTTTTAAAAAGTCAAAGATTATCTTATAATAGGCATCAACTAAGTCTCCACCATGTATCGACATAATGTAACAAGCTTTAAATGAAATATAAGTGTTCCATAAAGCGTGACAACAAGAGTAAAAATCAGCTTCTCAAAACATAGTCATAAGTAATATGCATGGCCTTTGATATTCTTATGTTAATCGATCCGAGTTTATATAAAAATCGGCCCCAAAGAATTGCTTGACCTCCATATGTGCTATTGAACTCAACAAATCACTTTATAAGTGATTTATATGTTTGCTAAGGCTACGCCCTATGTCTTCAAAACCTTTATCATTCCATCTCATAAGCATTTCAAGTGCAACTTATATTCATCAGGAATTTGAAACTTATAATGCGCTATGTAAAATACACAACGCTTTGACATCATGTAAAGTATAAATACTCTATTTATACATATGTAATATAATATACATCCATATATTATATTATATACATATATATATTTACAAACATAAATGATATATATCACGTACTATATTATGCGCTACACCTTTATAAACAACATTTACAAATTGACTTCTATTTAATTATCACACACACACACACATATTTGTTTATATGCAAATAGATATATATATGTCCACAAATAGCTTTAACGCTATCACACACACACACACACACACATATATATATATGTATGTGTATATATATTCAAATATATTATATATATTCCATGATAAGAAAATGCATTTAGATTTGATATTCAAATGGATTCAAACGAGTAAAATTTGCATGACAATAGTATCCCTATCGACTTATATATATTCTTATCCTCATAATATATACCCATTCTATATTTGGATGTCTAACTCTTTTATCATATTCCATAAATAATAATGTGTGCGTATATTTATACACATATAATTATATAATATATACATATGTACACTTCTCTAATAAGCATTAACGCTTACGAGTGCAGTTGTGTATATTTACAAGCACATACATTATACAGCAATATGATAGTCAAGTAATCCATTCGATATCGAATGATTATGACCTCGTGACTATATTTAAACAAGCACAATAACAAACATTTATATACATATATGCATATATATTCATATGTCATCATACTCACATGGACATCCCATTATATCCATCGTACACGTAGTTTGTCATAAGCATATATATGCATATATGCATATATCCAATACTCATTCCACCACATAATCAAGCATAGTAACATAAGGTCTCAAAAGTTAAAACTAATAATCCACCCAATAATGCACTCGGTAGTAAAAAAGACCTTTACTAATGCAGACACATCAAGCTAGGGATGAGTTACGAACTTCCCACTTCTATGTCTAGACTCGACCATTCTACTTTGAGTGTGTGTAAGCTCAGATAGTTTACATTACCGATTACTTGACCAAGATCTTCTCCTGAGTGATACTTCCCCTCCGCCTGGAGGAATGAACATTTACCTACAACCACTAACACATGCTCACGATAGTTAGCTGTTCACAAAATATGCAGTATATGCAATACATCTCCAAAGTTAGAATATCAATTCAATGACCATCCATTTCACATATATGCATTTTTTCATATAACATTTAAATGAACAAACATTCATTCATAATGCATCAATAAAAAAGTGCAAGCACATTTAATTCACCATTAGAATATGAATTACATTCACATTTACCCTACATAGTAATACTAAATAGTAATTACATAATTGGGGTGTTACATTTTGACACTAAAAAACTAAAAATACTTCTTTAACCTCCTTGGTGTCTTTGTGGAATTTTGGTGATGATTTGGTAAAGCTTTGAGTGCAAAATCAAGTCTGCAACAATGTGAGAGTGCTTGGAAGGGTTCTCAAGTTGTGGGTTGAGAGTAAAACACATAATGGATGTTGTTTGTGCTTTCTTGGGTTTAAATAAGAAATAATGTGAGTGCAATATAAGACACTCGCATTATGCTTACATGGGGAAAAAAAGTGGGGTGGCCACTTTTTGGTCCCCCATATTTTTGCACATACACATATAAGAGAACTTTTATATATCAATCCTTTTTTCCTAACTTACTCATGAAATTCCCTCAAATGGCTTCTCCTCTTGCTAAAAGATATTGTCAAGATTTTTTTGTATTTAACTACCAATAACTCACAATAACATTCAAGATAGATAGATGTGAATTCATAATAATAAATACTAAAGACTTTCACCTTATGAGGTGTTAAGTTACAAGTGAAATGTTTATTCATTTATTCCCTTATCCTTAACTATGTCTATTGATATATTCATGTTTGTTCCTTAATCAAAAACTATGTCTATTGATATATTGTAACTTTCATTGATGTTACTTATCATCATTCTCCTTTCAACAAGTAAGAAATTATATCATCAAATTTGGTTGGAACATAACCATTAGATATGAATTAAGATGATTATAAAAAAATAAATTTTATATATTTTTAAATGCTTGAATATGTAAAAAACCTTCTACACCAAATAAATATCCCAAAAACACAAAATCTAACAAAAATGAATTGTATGATCTAAAAATATTTATAGAGAAATAACTTATACTCCAAGAAAATAAAAATTAATCTAACTCACTCATTTTAAAGACACTAGAAAAATGAAGAGTGCAAAGACTGCTATCAAATCATATATTACCACTATGTTTAAACCATGTTCTATGGAATTATCTCATCATACAAATCCATCTTAGTTTTAACCATGTCTATTCCTATCCTCAAATATGTCTATTTAATAAGTTGGCATGTGTGGAAAAAAGGAATTGGATATGCTCTAATTTGTAAAGTCGTGAACTTTTAACATTTTTTTAAAGTTTCTAAAACCTTTTCAAATGAATCCATTTCAAACCATATTGGCCATTTAAAGGGTGTTGGGAATATTCTCGAATTGCAAAGAGATGTAGAAAACTGCTTTGATACATTACCTCTTGGCAATGTTGCGACTTTGTGAGGCTTATGTTACACTAGAGATCTCAATATCACATCTTTCAACTCAAATTGCCTCTAAATATTGATTATTTTCTTTGCAATCATAAAATCTTCAAATTTTTGAAAATTTAGTTTAGTTCAAAGGAATTTGCAATTTGTTTCTAGTTTTGACATCTATGTTTGAACTTTGTTAACCTGAATTCATATGAATTAAGTGGTTCATGGTTTCAACCAATCTTTGGTTAAGAACATATATGGACTGGGTTATGGCTCTCGATGATCATGGTAATAGATTTATTGGTCATTTTTTGGGTTAGACTTGGCATATGTCTATCACTTTAAGTTTTTTCTCAACCTTGCCCTAATTATTAGGATTTTTGTTTTCCTAGTCTATATGTAGACTATGGGTTGATATCAATAAAATCATATATAATATTTGACAATGAATTTCAACCTTTATTATAATGTTTTTGATAAAATCAACAAAAAATAGGTGTTAGCCCAATTACAAAGAGCTCAGAGGTTGAAAATAAAGTCAACAGACCATGGACAACAAACTAACAATGCTTTAACAAAACATAAAAAATAACAAACATAAAGAGACACGAAAGATAAAAAGGAACACCAGCTAACTAAACAGTTGACCCCAATCAATGGTGAGGAACTTGAAAAGTTCCTTATGACCGTTATCCTTCTCACCAATCTTCTCCATTTCTTTGTCCTGCAACAAGCAAAGGGTAGTTGTTGATTTGTGCATATCATTGGAACTAAATTTGGACAGACTAACCATATTTTTCTCAAATTCCAACACCTTCCCTTTAAGTTCTATGAGCTCATTCACCATAGCAGCACACTGAGGGAAATTGTGATTCTCACCAAGAAGCTCCACATTGGAATTTTCAACACTAATCGTGTGCATAGCCTAGCTCTCACAAGTGTTCTCAAAACCTTTGGAATTAGTCTCATTCTCCACCTCATGAATAAGGAAGCTCACATCCTACTCAAGAGCACCCTCAACCACGCCCTTTTTAGTAGGCTTTGGATGACCCACCAGACGGTTGGATCTTCTAAGATGAGAACTACCCGCATCCTTCACATCCTCAGCCTTATAAAATTTCACATTAACAGTAACCACATTGTCCTTCTCAATCAAGACCCATGTTGGGGAAACTTTCTGCTTTTTGGAAGGGGTTTTTTCAGAGATCCTACCTGACCATGTTTTCCAAAACCTAGAGAAGGGGAATTATTTTTAAGGTCACAGAGACCTTGAGTTGCTTGATACTAGCCAAAAATAGGAGTCTTGGGTGAAGGGCTATCCTCAGTGAGGTTAGGGGGGTGGTGGGAAAGGGGATGTCATTAGAGGGTTCACCCAAAAACTTGACTAAGGATGAGGCATAGACACAGTTGATATGCTTCTTCTTTTTACCTTTGGTTTTCCCCTGAGGGCCTAAAGTGGTCACCACCTTAGGGGAATCCGGGGGGATTTCCTCAATCAAAACAACTTTCAATTATTTAGGTGGGGCATAAGGCAAGATGAAAGTGATACAAGCACAAGATAAGACCTTGATGCAGAGGAATGGGAGATTTTTCTAGACATTTTTTATCTAAGTCCAAGGCTTCTTTAATAGAGCTTTCTAGGGAGGTTAACATGTAGAATGGGAAGCTTATTAGAGCATTATGGTGGAAGTGGTTGAGTAGTGGGAAGTGATAGAAATAACAACACTTGTATCTACCTTCCAAAGTAAAATACTTCATAAGCATGAGACATACCTTATCCCATGGTGGAGGAAGTTTTCCCTGTCAAACTCACCTTGTAGTTTTATGGGCTATTCACCATCTTTGAAAAAAAAGGGTCAAGATGTCATTGTCTATCACTTTTCTGTGCCATTGTCCGCACCTTTATTATAATGTTGTTGTGATCATATGATATCTATAAACTATGGTTATAAGTGTTGTATCCACATTTATTTCATTCTAGTATTGCATTGAGGGTTTAAAAACTTTACTCTTAGATGTTTTGGCTTCAACTTAGGTTGTTTCTATTATAAGAAACTTGAACCTTATATGGATGATTGTTGATGTTTTGAGCCTGAACTTTGGTCTTAGATAATTTATTTACAATTACTTCTAATTATTGGTTTTGGCTAATGTATATTTAAGTATCAAATGGCATATCATTACCATCCATTGGTGGGGTAAAATCAAGAAAGAACTATTCTCTTTCCAAACCCAATGGTTTAAATGTGCTTCTCTTCCCCATGTTTTTTATTAGATAAGTAGGGAAGGGCCCTAATCGAGTACACCAACTAAAAATAGAGCAAAAACAACCCAGAGAAACAGATTGGCAAAACAACAACTAGCCAACTAGCAAAACACCTAAACATTAACAGTACTAGCAAACCATAAAGGATCAATAATGGGCATGAAAGCAAGAAGTAAGATTACCATTAGGGCACACATGCCTCTTATCCACATCAAATATTTTCTCTTCCCCATGTTGCTCACTCTTGTTTTTACTATTCTTTGTGTATAGAAATAATGAATTTTCTAAAGTCATGGAGAGACGATTATTTTTTGAGACAATAATTTCTCATGGTCCCTTCAAATAAAAGAACCTCTTCTTCACTATTCTTTCATGAAATAAGTATTTAAAATTTGGTGGTTGTTATTTACAAATAATTTCTATTGCATATCAATCCAAAAAAATTAATGCATTACTACATTATTATGACCTTCATAGATATATCAATGTACTTGTCACAAGAAAAAATAGGATCTACTCATTTAGAAACTAGTTGAAATTTAATACATTTTTAATACAAGTCTATAATAAAGAGACCTAATCAATAATGAGTTATTTAATATTGAATTTCATATTATTATTAAACATAAAATCCAAATCCAACTATAAAACATGTTAATTATATCAATTTTTACAACTAATTTAAATGACAATAAGAAGGCTTCCATTATAGTTTCTTACTTTTAACAACTACAAATTTATGTTGCTACAAACCTGAGTTGCTTTATACTAGAAAAAAAGTTCCAATGTCTACAATTTTGAGTTGCTAAAACTAAAAATTGGTGATTCTAACTTCATTGATTTATGTTACACTTTGATTTAGAGCCAATAACAATTGTTTTATAATTTTTCCTTTAGCTATATGATATATGGCTTAAAGGAAAAAGATAATTTGTAATCATTAGTTTCTCCTATATCTATTTGAAGATTATCAAGTTTGTATTTGTTTTTACATCAATAAAAATCCTTAAAACTTCATTTTGATAGTATATTCCAATAAAGTAGAAAATTGAAAGCCTTAATTAGATGAGGTTGATGTATTAGTAATCATATCTTCAATCAAATTATTTTTCTTTATTTAAATTCTTGACTCTAATGTCAATATTTTTTTAAAGTATTCATATTTTTTTTCTCCTAATTTTTTCACATATGGTACAAAGTTTCCTTTAGTATGATATCCTCATATTAGATTCATAGGGAGCTCAATTTTCTTTGTTATTGGAGTAAATTTTTAATAAGCATTGCTCAGTGGAAGTGAAGTAAGAGA
>VDFB02013875.1:0-23591 GCA_007258455.2 Sequoia sempervirens | reverse complement strand
TTTTATCAAATGCACCACCATAGCCATTGATTCCTCAAGGTGTCCAACCTTCTATTCCCTGGTGGTGGTTTCTAAGTCGATGGTGGAGATGCTGTAACCCACCCTAGCCCGACTGACCATAGGCATTGCTATTTGTGCTGCTCGGGACCCAGAAGCATCCATTGTTACCCTAGATCGAATCTTAGGCTTCTTCTCCTTCTTTGTCATGACTTGAGCTTGAGCTAAGATGGCCTCTAGTTTTTCCCTTGGGTCCTTGAGTATAGGGGTTTTTCTTTCGAGCTACTTTTCTAACCATTCAGGCACAACAGACTTTCCCTTAGGTGATCCATGATCACCCTCGCCCCTCTCGGTCAAGGCCTCTATTTCTTTACCTTCTGAGGTCCTCCCTTCCTTTTTGGTTGCATCCTTCTCTTCCTCATCAGATTCCTGGATGAACACGAGGTGCTTGATAGGAAGCCTGGCAGACAGTTGCTGCATGGGACTCTCCCTTCCTACTGTCTCTTTTGCTTTCTTTTCCTTAGTATGCTCAATCTCGTGCATATGTTCTTTGGATTGCTTGGCTTCGAGGCTCTTGACAGCTTGGGTTCCACTCTCAGGTATATCTTCTCTTGGACTATCTTCTGGTGGTTGTTCTCCTTCTTCTAGGGGTGACCTTTCTGCCTCTGTTTCAGTGCCTTTCAGTTGTCAGGCCAGCTCTTCCTTGAGATCATCGTCAAAGGTCTACACAATGGACCTACCACTACATCTGCCTCCACCCCACTTTCAGAAGAGCTCATTCCCTCCTCCTCATAAGCCACCCTGTCAATGGTTCGATGCTCGTATTCTGGGTGTTCATGGTATCCATCGGCTTCCTCTTCGAAGGGCTTTGAGGCTTCTCACTCTTGTTTCTCCCACTCCTTAGAGATTAGCATGGTGGCTTCCATAGCCAGTGGCCTTGTCGGCAGTTGTGAAGGCTGAGTCATAGTGAGGACTTGTGCAAGGGCTGCCTGAAGAGTGGGATCTATTAGGATCTGGGAGAGTTCAAGGGGAAGATTTTGCATATGTCTCGAGAGAGCCTCAGGCATGGTGGAAGTGGGTGTAGGTGCTGTCATCATAGCTAGAGGGAGCGATGTGGTTGGTGACATGGCAGCAGAGGAAGGGGGAGTAGTTATGGCAAAATAAGAGTCGACAACTATTATAGACTTGGCTAGAGGCGAAGGGGCAAGATGGATAGAAATGTCCACTACCGGCGGGGAAGTGGTGATCATGGTTAGAGAGGTAAGTGGTGCAATAGTAGGGGTAGGGAGAGCCAAGAGGGTTTCCAACTGATTTGTACCCTTCGCTTCCTCCTCTTGGGTTGAGGGCTGCTCCATGACACCATGTTTGTTTGAGCCTTTTTTAGGGTGAGCCCCCCATTTCTTTCCTTGTATAGACTTTGGGGTCGGGAGACTGCTCTGTTTTGGTCTCCTTCCTTTTTTTGGTCCTGGTGACTAGAGGAGACTTGGACGTCCCACCAGTTGAAGTGGTGGTAGCAGCATCTTCTTTGGCACTAGGTTCACTTTTGAGCCCTTCATAAGTCAAAATCATTTCCTTTTGTTTTAATTGGGCTACTTGCCCATCAACCCACTCCTTGGTGCGAGCCAAGATTGGCTTGGTTATAATATCAAGGTCATTGACCTCCTGCTCGTCCCAGTCAATTGTTGGTATCAGAAAATTGGTGACCGTAGGGTACCTGGGATCCATTAAGGTGCTCTCATCCTCTTTGACTTGATCCAGTATAGGGAATGGTTGTACCTTTCTTATAAAATACGCAGTCATGCACATATAATGCCTTGCCCGTACCTCTTTATCATCATGGCAATCTGCCCAGAAGTCTTCAATATTGTGAAGGTGGGCATACCTTGACCCTAGCGCTTTCCGTACATGCCCATATGGGTCTATTCGTGGGCGGGCCATGTGTAGGTGAAAGTGATAGTCCTTTAGTTCTTTCTCAGAATTAGTAGTGCATTAGGAGGTTTGTATTTTTATACATGCCCTGGCCGAGAGTCATGGGATAAGAGATCCCCGCTATGTGTTTGTTACTGAAGATTGCCTGCATGTGCTGGAGCTATCGAGAAAGCTCCACAAGGATGATCTGGTCATTGGGGTATCGAGGCAACTTGTTTGGCCTTTCAGTGAAACCCTGGGCACAGATGTATGTGAACTTTGGGTATTGGATGAAGAGAAAGGCATACTGCTTTAAGAGTGCCCTGGCACTGTGGGAGACCCTCCTCTCAAAGTCTCCGGCAATCATTCTGATAATATGGCCGATGAAGGCGTCATTCACTCTGCAATGTTCCCTCTTGAAGTCTCGATACTGGAGTTGCAGGTACCTATCATAGGCCTTGAGTCTTCGAACCTGCTCTTGATCGGGCGCTACAAACAACCCATTGTACTGTCTCTGATCTACCAAGGAATAGACGAGATAGGAAGTCATATAAAATTTAAAAGATTTCTTCACATTGATGAACTGCTCATGGAAGTAGTTGCTTATGATTACTCCTAGTAAAATGAAGTCTTTGTGGTGATTTCCTCATTCCCTCAAAGAATTTTCTCAATGAAGTACACCATCCATTCTTGGAAGAAGGCCATCGTAGGAAGACCCATAATCCTGCTTAGCATTGTGACCAAGTCATGGTAATCTTCATGGAAATCACTACGGAAGAGTTCGTGAGGAACCTTCGCAGCACTGCCCCTCTTTTCCTTAAGCCAATGCTGATTTATTAACCTTTTACATCCTCCAAGATTGTCATCCCACATTGCCTGGCATTCTTCTATGGTGGGGACTTCCATCTCTTGAAAAGTGGGGATGTGGAAAGTCTTTGTGATCCCTTTAGCCGACATGTTGGCAAGGATGTTGCCCTCTCTATCAATAATTGTCCTTGTGTCAGGTTGATACGCCTCCCAACAAGCCATGACCAACTCGGGGGCCACGAGGGATGGAGGGAATCCCACAGCTTTTGCGATTCCACTTTACCTTATCAGTCTTGCATTTTTTGTCGTAGGATTGACCCTAACCCTTTGCGTGAATTCATCAATGTTAACATGGCTGATATTGGTATCGGTGATCTCCTTCCAATCTGTGGTAACCTTCGAGTGCATAGGTTCACCCTGGAATTGGTATTTCATTTGGTCCTTGTCTTCCTTCCCTCGAGGAGTTTTTCCTAACTTCTTTCCTTTGTCCTTTTCGACAGCTACCCCTGAAGGTCCCGCACCTGATTCCATATATTCTGCAAGTAAAAAAAATGTAGTAAGTGTAATTGACCATGAAAACATTCATGTTAGCCAAAATCCTAAAGATGAAATCCATTTCAAATAATCTATCAAGCATAACATGATACTTTATCTCCTGATGTCATTGGTCTTTTGGTTGAGGGCTTTGGGATAGTCCGGGCCCAGAAGGCTAGACTTCCCTGGCAGGAATGTCGTTTCAGAGAGGCAAATGGGGTGGAGGGCTCTGAGAGATTCTCTCCGGTTGAATTTTGATAACTTAGAAGGTTCGCAATGAAGAGGACCAAGATTAAGCATGTGGGTCGAGATCAGATTTCGAATTGGGCTCATTTGGATTAGTTTAGGGGCATCCAGAGGTACAAGGTCGGAAAGCCATCAAGAGATGGCTATTTGGGAATGGTAGATCAGAGACAAAATTCCAGAGATAGAACTTAGGGGTCCGGGTCCTGCGGGTTGCAGGGTGGTCAGAAGATTGTAATTTTCCACTTGAGCACCCGGGTCTGATGCACCGGGAAGCCGTTCATCCTTCATCCTTTGGAATAGCTATTGTTGGGTGGAAGTCCAGAGGGGGTAGCCTGACAGTTAGGGCTCGACACGAGGGTCGGCAAGAGGTCAATCATCAATGCAATGTCCTAGCGAACGCCTTCGGTCTCACTGACTAGCGCAAAGGGGAAGGCAAGTCGGCGTGAGGTCTCCGCAGCGAGGTGAGGTATTGGCGAGATCCTTAAGTCTCACCAACTACCAAGAGCAAGACCAGACCTGATACAAGTTTCTGTCATTCGATTTCATTTTCAATCCTGCGGCAGTCGGGAGGGCAGAGCCTGAAGCTCGGAGGGGTGGGCAAGATTTTCCCTTTCGGAACGACGGATGGGGGAAGGACTCCCGGACGGTAGAGCCCAGCACGGATGAGGTTGTTCATCATTCAAGTTGGATCCCAGTGGCGAATGGGGGACCAGGGTCTGGAGGTCGGAAGGATGCCGGGTATTCACCAACAGAAGAGTGATGTCGCCATGAGGTCTTGGCGAACATGGAGAGTCTTGCTGACAAAAGGAGTCTTCAGCGTAATTTTCTCAGTCAGAGAGAGGTCTCCCCGACCCGATGATGTCTTCCCAACTTAGTTCGTGCTTGCCCAAGGATGAGGGGGTCGGCGTGAGGTCTTGGCAAACACACTATGTCTCGCCAACGAAGAGTCCCATCGGCGTAACCTCTTGCCGACGTTGTGAAGTCACCCCAACAGGGGATCTGGGCTTGCCAAGAGGAAGGATTTTGCTATGAAGTCCTAGCGACCGCTAGGAGTCTCGTCAAAAATGAAGGTATCGGCAAGACAAAAGGAACTCGTGATAAGGTCTTAGCGACACACAAATGTCTCCCCGATAGATCACTCGACGAGAGCAGGATATACTCAGCGAAAGGTCTTGCCGAATGGGGAGGTCTTGCTGATGGAGAATGAGGGGTAGAATCCTGGGTGTGAAATCCCAGATACACGGGCCCGAGAGACCCAAAAGTTGTTTCGACATCTCTAGTTTCCACTAAGTCTCAGCCGACTAAGGGAGCATCTGCGCCTGAGGGGTGCGAATGCCCCTGTGAAGAACAGCCACACGGAGATAAAGTTCTGAATTAGTCATGGGGGTGTTATGTTGGTTTTCTTGATTTTTGAGGACATGGGTTTTGTTCATCATGCCATATTTTATCATTTATATGTCCTTTTGATAGTTATTGTCCATTTTAATCCCTAGAAATCATGAAAAAAATGTTTGGGAGGGTGAACGGAGAACCTACCTCAAACACTCGATGTGGGGAGGTGTGGGATCCACTTACGATGGATGAGGTGATGGTGAGGGCGATAAGCGTGAAGGTCTCGAAGACGGTGGGCTCCTCTAGCAAGTCCTCTGATCACTCTCTGCAACACTGAAAAGTGAAAATGACAGGAATGAACCTTGTATTTATACCCCAATCACCATTAATGGCACCATTAAATGCAGGTATGGCGAGCAAGGAAGTTGGTGAATTTGAATTCACCAACGGCGGCGAGAGACCCGGGGTCTGGAGACCAGGAAGGTGTAGGACGACGGCTGTTTGATAAGTTTAACTTGGAGATCATTGGCGGCAAAGGGGAGGTCAGGGCCCGGAAGGCAAAACTCTACCAGAGGTCCGCTGTGAGGAACGACAAAACACTCATAGAACCTCAGGAGCGGAAGCCCAGAGTCTTGGGCCTCGAAGGTTGGAAAGGAGTCAAAATTTTCGCAGATTTTACTAGATGGAGAATGGGGGTCCGGGAGGACACGACCCAATCACCGTCGAGAATGATGGATGCAATAGGGAAACTCGGCAAGGGAAACCTGAACGGTTGGGCCCGACAGGGCCCAAGGCCGTTGGCAGAGGCAAATTGCCAGAGAGCCTCCGCGAGGCACCAAAACTTGAAAAAATTAAAAGGGGAGGGTACAGTCAACTGATGATGAGACTTTGGAGGAACATTGACCACCCGGGACACCAAAAATGGGGCACATAAAACAAGACGGCAACAAAAACGACCCAACAAGGCAAAATAAAAGAGGGTCCCCATTCAGAACAGGGCATGTGTGCTGAGGGCACAACAAAAAGGAGCTACAAAAATAAGAAATTAAAGATTCCTTCCATTCTTGGCATATATTTTTGGTGTCCAAGAAGCTTCATGAAGAAAAGTAACACATATAAAATTCAATTTCTTATTTTTTTGGAGTCATTCTATGCATTTTCTTTTCATGGGTTTGTTATTTCTTCTAAGGCTAGGAAACTAAAGAAGTAATAACTCCAAGGATGCTAAACCAAGGAGTTTGAGGCTTGAAGGTATTGGTCCAAATATTCTCTAGGTGCAAATCCACTCAAGGTTTGATAGTGTGTTATAGAGATTTCAATTTGTTGATTTATTTCATTGTTGTAGGAGTTTATAGTGTAGTTAGTATGAATGTATTTTATAGATTTTGTGCTCATCTTGTAAGTAGAAAATCCCATGTTTTGAGGCATATTCTGATGTATTCATGGTGCTCTTTTCTATTGATTTTGTAGAAGAAATTGGTGTTATGTTTAGCATCGATTTGGTGTTATTTTTAACAATACAATATTGAATTTTTCATGAGTAATTTTTTGTTGTTGTTGCTTGCTATTATCAACAGATTATAAAAGTCTTACATAAAGTGGTTTTACATGTTTAAACCTAGAAAGTAGCATATAATATCATTTTCCCTCTTTTTTGGGTTATTTTTCTTAAACAAAGGAATAGATTTCATACCCAATTTCATTGTTTGCCTAAAATTTTCAATATTTCAAGTGGAAGAATATTATTTCATAAATATGATATATAATTTTAGCAAGGAACATTGCAATTTCATTCCAAAATCCATCCCAAGTTTGGTCAAGGGCAAGTTGACTGACCTTCCAAGTTGTAATTCAATCTTATACCTTGTCCAAATCCATCAAACCCTCACTGCCTCAAACTCTAAATAAAATGTGGAAAAGCACCATTGAAATCCTAGGTGAAGTCTTAGGGTTTCACTTTTCCTTCATTTCACTTGGAACCATTGGTTTTTCACTTCTTCATTTCTTAAACAAACATGTATATACTAGTTTGTCACTTCTTATATATCAAGGAGTGGCATTCATAGATTTTGTCACTACTTTTACCTCATAGGAACACATAGGATGAAAGGAAACATATTTTTCCATCTTCTTGGCTACCCATGGAACTTGAAAGAGAAAAATAGGGGCTTGACCATTCATGGAAATCTCCTAAGAAACCCTAGCACTTCCTCTCTTGTCAGTTGGAATTTCTTATTTGGAGTTTTTCAACCACATGGAGTTTTGTTCCTTCTCTTTCCTTTTTTCATTTCATTATTTCATTATTTATAAATTTTTTAACTTCATTTCTATATAATTTTAGGTCTCCCCTAGTTTGTTTCTTTGATTTTCCTTATTTCTTATTGTGCGGGTGGGTTCAAAATATGGTAAGCACCTTAAATTTTGTAATTTATTTAGATTAGAACACAAGATTTTGGCTACATGTAATAAGGACTATAATGCATCACACACATTTTTGTGCATCATGATACCATCTTGGGGAGTCAACTCCATCCTCTGGTGCCAAGTTCTTCAATTTTTGTTATTTTCATTTCTATATTTAGTTTATTATTTAAGTACTTTTATTTATATAATCTACAAAAAAAATCACACATCTTTCAATCTCTTTTCTAGTTCAATTAATGTAATATTAAATTAAAAGTGACTCATTTTTTTATTACAATGGAAAAATATCCTATAGGACTTCACTTCTATTCAAGTGGCACATGTGTCCTCTTCTACATGAGGGTCCTCCATTCTTAGGTGAACTAAATGGTACAATAAGTTCCCAATACTTTTATCAATTACACTTTCATTTGAATCACTTTTCAACACTTTTATCCCTCACACCTTCATTGCAACAATAAAATACATTAGGTGGTTCTAATTATTCATTCAAATAATAAACCACTAGTGTAGTTCCAAATGAAATATTTCAAAAAATTATGTATAATTATATCCTTAAAATGTATTAAAATTTTAATAATGCCCACAAACCAAAATAGTCCATAAATCCCAAGACCAAACCAATGAATAATATAATGTTTATCTAAGTGTCTAGAAATGATTTTACTAGAGAAATACCATTTATAGCCACATTAATAACCTCTATAGTCTCATTTACTTACGTCTTTTTCCATCTAATTCTCTTTTATTTATTTTTCTTGAAAATTTCTATAATAATATTAGGAATTTTAAACAATGGGTTGGTATCAAATAGCCAAGCTAAGCTACATAAATAATTAACTTTTATTGGTTAAGATTCAAGGTTGAAAGGTAAACCATTCCACCAAATTCCCTTGAGGCATAATTACGGCCTCATCACTTATTTCATATACATACAAAGAATATGAACCTTTGATAGATGGTAAAATCAAGTCCAACATACCCCCTATAGCCACATTTAATAAAATCTATAGTCTCATTTAATTACCTCTTTGACCACCTAATTATCTTTTCTTTTTCTTTTTTGAAATTTTCTATAACAATGTCAAGTCGTTTTACTAATGTATTAGTATCAAACACACAAGTTTAAGCTACATAAATAATTGACTTCTTTTGGTTTAAATTCATTGTTGAAGGGTGTACATTCCACCAAATTATTTTGAGATGCAATTGCAATCTCATCATTTATTTAATAAACTTACAAAAAAATTGAACCATTCATAGATGGTATGTATAATCAAGGAACATACTCTCTACAATCACATTTAACAACCTCTATAGTCTCATTTACTTAACATTTTGGACACCTAATTCTCTTGAGACACAATTGCAACCTCATTATTTATTTAATAAACTTACAAAAAAATTGAACTTTTGATAGATGGTATGTACAATCAAGGAACATATCCTCAATCACATTTAATAACCTCCATGGTTTCATTTACAAATTTAACTTTTTGACCATCTATTTTTTTTTTTTTTGAAAAATTGTGTAACAATCTTGTGTCATTTAAATAATGTACTGGCATTGAGTATAGACATTTAAGCTACATAAAGAATTGACTTAGTTTGTTTTATAGTCAAGGTTGAAAGTTATCTATTCCACCAAATTCCTTTGAGACACAATCATGACCTCATCATTTATTTAACACAACTATAAAGATTTTAAATTATTGATAGATGGTAAAATCCAAGAACATTACCTTCACCAATTATACTCAACCAATTGAACTACCTCATCATTTATTTAATACACCCATAAAAAATAAACCCATTGATAAATGATTTTTTTTGTTAACGACAAGGGTATCCCCACAACCTATGATAGATGGTATGTATAATCAAGGAACATACTCTCTACAATCACATTTAACAACCTCTATAGTCTCATTTACTTACCTTTCTGGCCACCTAATTCTCTTGAGACACAATTGCAACCTTATCATTTATTTAATAAACTTACAAAAAAATTGAAATTTTGATCTAGATGGTATGTACAATCAAGGAACATATCCTCAATCACATTTAATAACCTCTATAGTTTCATTTACAAATTTAACTTTTTGGCCATCTATTTTTCTTTTTTTTTGGAAGGTTGTGACACAATCTTCTGTCATTTAAATAATGTATTGGCATTGAGTACATAAATTTATGCTACATAAATAATTGACTTCTTTTGTTTTATAGTCAAGGTTGAAAGGTATCTATTCCACCAAATTCCTTTAAGACACAATCATGACCTCATCATTTATTTAACACAACTATAAAGATTTTAAACTCTTGACAGATGGTGCAATCCAAGAACATAGCATCACCTTCACCAATTATACTCAACCAATTGAACTACCTCATCATTTATTCAATACACCCATAAGAAATAAACCCATTGATAAATGTTTTTTTTTTGTTAATGACAATAGTATCCCCACGACCTATGATAGATGGTATGTATAATCAAGGAACATACTCTCTACAATCGCATTTAACAACCTCTATAGTCTCATTTACTTACCTTTTTGGCCACCTAATTCTCTTGAGACACAATTGCAACCTCATCATTTACTTAATAAACTTACAAAAAAAATGAACTTTTGATCTAGATGGTATGTACAATCAAGGAACATATCCTCAATCACATTTAATAACCTCTATAGCTTCATTTACAAATTTAACTTTTTGGCCATCAATTTTTTTATTTTTTTGGGAAGGTTGTGACACAATCTTGTGTCATTTAAATAATGTATTGGCACTAAGTATAGACATTTGAGCTACATAAATAATTGACTTCTTTTGTTTTCTAGTCAAGGTTGAAAGGTATCTATTCCACCAAATTCCTTTAAGACACAATCATGACCTCATCATTTATTTAACACAACTATAAAGATTTTAAACTCTTGATAGATGGTGCAATCCAAGAACATAACAACACCTTCACCAATTATACTCAACCAATTGAACTACCTCATCATTTATTTAATACACCCATAAAAAATAAACCCATTCATAATTTTTTTTTATCAACAACAAGGGTATCCTCGCGACCTATGATAGATGGTATGTATAATCAAGGAATATACTCTATATAGTCGCATTTAACAACCCTATAGTCTCATTTACTTACATTTTTGGCCACCTAATTCTCTTGAGACACAATTGCAACCTCATCATTTATTTAATAAACTTACAAAAAAATTGAAATTTTGATCTAGATGGTATTTACAATCAAGGAACATATCCTCAATCACATTTAATAACCTCTATAGTTTCATTTACAAATGTAACTTTTTGGCCATCTATTTTTTTTTTTTTGGAAGGTTGTGAGACAATCTTGTGTCATTTAAATAATGTATTGGCATTGAGTGCATAAATTTATGCTACATAAATAATTGACTTCTTTTGTTTTATAGTCAAGGTTGAAAGGTATCTATTCCACCAAATTCCTTTAAGACACAATCATGACCTCATCATTTATTTAACACAACTATAAAGATTTTAAACTCTTGAAAGATGGTGCAATCCAAGAACATAACATCACCTTCACCAATTATACTCAACCAATTGAACTACTTCATCATTTATTCAATACACCCATAAAAAATAAACCCATTGATAAATGTTTTCTTTTTTTGTTAATGACAACAGTATCCCCACAACCTATGATAGATGGTATGTATAATCAAGGAACATACTCTCTAAAATCACATTTAACAACCTCTATAGTCTCATTTACTTACCTTTTTGGCCACCTAATTCTCTTGAGACATAATTGCAACCTCACCATTTATTTAATAAACTTTAAAAAAAATTGAACTTTTGATCTAGATGGTATGTACAATCAAGGAACATATCCTCAATCACATTTAATAACCTCTATAGTTTCATTTACAAATTTAACTTTTTGGCCATCTATTTTTTGGAAGGTTATGACACAATCTTGTGTCATTTAAATAATATTGGCATTGAGTATAGACTGACCTACATAAAATAATTGACTTCTTTTGTTTTCTAGTCAAGGTTGAAGGTATCTATTCACCAAATTCCTTTAAGACACAATCATGAGCTCATCATTTATTTAACACAGCTATGAGATTTTAAACTTTTAACAGATGGTGCAATCCAAAGACATAACATCACCTTCACCAATTATACTCAACCAATTGAACTACCTCATCATTTATTTAATACACCCATAAAAAATAAACCTATTCATAATTTTTTTTTTTTCAACAAGGGTATCCTTGTGACCTATGATAGATGGTATGCATAATCAAGGAACATACTCTCTACAGTCACATTTAAAAACCTCTATAGTCTCATTTACTTACCTTTTTGGCCACCTAATTCTCTTGAGACACAATTGCAACCTTTACTCATGGTATGCGTGGACTTAAAAGGACCTTTACCTTCTTTTTCCAGCAATGCCCACAGAGTAAATGCGATAAGGTGGTGCGGCACAAAATACCTGGAGAGCAAAAGGGTGGCATGTGAACAGTCGAATACTTCCAAAATGGATCTGTGCCATTGCTTGGAGTTGGAGAAGGACCAGCCTTGTGCGGGTCCACCCCTCTGTCCTCTGCAGTCCCACACCATTTATCGTACTATATTGGACGCACCCGGCATTCCTCTCCCCTGCCATATGAATGCTCGACCGCATACGTATCGACAGACGGGTCGCATTTTTTGGTTTCTTTTCATCGTCAACCTGATTTCACTTTACTATTCACCTGTGCTGCAAAATAGGTACATCATAAAGAATATTTTGGCAGTTTCAACTAGCTTTTTGATTTAAATTCTGATGCTTGTTTTGTTTTTTCTCCTGTTTTTCTTGTTTAAGGTTTTGATGGAAGATTTTATACCATTTACAAAATTGTTTATGTTATCTGATATGGGAATGCATGGTTTTGGTAAAGAGTTATGGACTAAATGATATCTAGTTTGTCAAATTTGCCCAAGACACATAGATACATTCTTTAATGGAGGATTTTATATCATTTGTACGATTATTTTTGTTATCTGATATGAGAACATACATCTTAGGTTGAAACATCTTTGACTAAGAGTCAAGGACTAAAGGGTATCTATTCTGTCATATTTGTCCAAGACACAATCACAGACTCAATTTTTAATGGAGGATTTTGTATTATTTACAAGATTATTTTTGTTATCTGATATGGGAATGCATGTCTTAAGTTGAAACATCTTTGGCTAAGAGTCAAGGACTTTTGGGTATCTATTTTGCCAAATTTTCCCAAGACACAATCATGGACTCATTCCATAATGGATGATTTTGTATCATTTACAAGATTGTTTATGCTATCTGATATGGGAATGCATGTCTTCGGTTGAAACCTCTTTGGCTAAGAGTCAAGAACTAAAGGATATTTGTCCTACCATATTTGTCCAAGACACAATCATGGACTCATACCTTATAGTGGCAGGGTCTTGCGGTGGAACAAGACTTGGTTCCTAATGGACTCATTCAATAATATATTTTTTATACAAATACTATACAAGATTTATACTTTTTAAATAAGTATGTATTATAATATTTAATAAAAGAGATGCTACACTAATATACAAAAGAAAAGGTGAAAATGAATCATACAATTTACAAAATATTTAAATTTTGTTTCTATCATTTTATTTATTTTGATTTGAACACATTATGGTAAATAGGAAGGCATTTACAATGTGGAGTATTCATTGGGTTAATCATAAGAGTAAAATAATTTTTACATTGAAATCTAGGGTGAATATGTAAATGTTATTAACATTATCAGACTAATTAGCTTTTAGCCTATTTAAGAGAGCCCTATTTACATTAGTTAAGTCTCCACTTAGGAACTTTTATCTTTTTGTCTCACCTCATGTGATCAAGACACATGTACTCGCCTTTGAGACAATTATCCCATGTGCATATGACACCTTTATCAAACTTGTCATATGCACATGGCACAAAATAAGAACAAAATGAATTCAAACTTGGATGTTTCAATGATTGTCAAGGAGATAATCCAAATACAAAACTATCATTTTTGTGGAGAAATTGGAACAACTTCATACTATGGTCAAAAATCTTGTAAAAAAAATATGGAAAAGTAAGAGACAATATTAGTGTAGCATCATAAATTATCACCCTTGACAATTTCACACTAGATTTGGCTCCCTTGCAAGTGCATGAACCTAATTGTACTCCTAATTTTTTAAATTATGGATTCCATGGCTCATTTGAACATTTATCAAGAAAACCCATGGATAAAAACAAGGCAAACATTTAATATTTTTCCCCCAACACTTTACATTTTGCAAAATAGGGTTGGGACAATGGTGCCCTAAATGACTTGGTCCCCCTATTTTGACTCCAATTTTTAATATGTCAGGTTGGCATTTTATTATTTGAATTTCAAATGTCAAATGTTGGCTATCAAGCTTTAATTTTTGGGAAATTAGATTAATTATATATAAATACTTAGTCATTTCATCATTTGAAAGGAAGAAAGTGAAAATATTTGAAGCAAGAGCATTGTCAAGTCAAGAGCAATCAAGAGTAGAAATATTGCAGCATTTGACTATCAAAGCATCATGTCAAGTTTCATGTGAGTTTGTCTATGTTTATGTCATCATTTTGTTTGTGAGGACTAGTTCCCTTGTAGGTCTTCAAAGCAAATCAAGCCTTGAGGAGATGTGCATGACTTCAATCCTTAAAGGAGATCAGAAATGAGTGGTGAATTGCAGTCCATTCTTGATTCATCATTCATTTATCATTTATCCTCTATCCCTCAAAAGGATAAGCTCTCTATCATTAATTTTTCCATTGTGGGGGTGGAAAGACCAACATGGGGTTTGACTGAGGAAAACCTCTATATGACACGACCCTTCCTCTCTCCTTGAATGTGCAAGTTATGGATCTAAAAAAGATTGGAGGAAAATTGAAGACCATTTGTCCATTGTTGCATTTAAACCTTACAACTTGAAAAGATACAAAAACACTATTATCTCAACATTCAACAAAGATCCGATAGTGAGATCTGGGAGAAAGAAGCCCCTGATTGGACACCTGAGGGTTGTGAAGACAAATTTCAAATCTAGTTACTCGGACATAGGCGCCCTGAGTGAATTAGTCTTACAAATTCAACTCCAAATTTATATGACAAGTGCATAGAACTTTTCTCTTTCCAGATCTACTATTGAAATTTGTGTTTGCAATTTCTTTGTTACATAAAAGTTGCATTTTCAAATTAGGTCTCATAGTTTCATTAAGCCAATAAAAGTAAACCAATTCCAATTAATTTTTAAGGAATTAAAGGATCAATTCTAAGGCTAATTGACTCACCTTTAGGGTTGGAAGTCAATCCAATCTTCTTGCTAATTTGCATCCTAATGTTCTTTGAAAAAGGATTGATGTTAGTGATCTATGCATTAGACGTAGGATCCCTTTTTCAACATTACATTCTAGTGAACTTGACATGTCTTGCACTTACACTTTTTCTAAATTTTTAGTGCATAAAATATGAAAATTGAATTTGAAACCTACATTATTTGAAAACCTTGGTGATAATTTGAAAAATACTATCCATTTTCCATTAGTTTTTCATCATAAAAATTGAAAAATAATTTGGAAAAAAATGTAATTTTTTTCAAATTTGATTCTCCTTATTAGATTTGAGTTATATTCATTGAGAAAATTATTTTCAAAATTATTTGATCATTTATGCATGCATATTTTGGTAAAAACATTGAAAAGGTTGAAATTTTGCATAGTATTTTCATTCCAAAAGATCAAAAAGCATTACTTTTTTATATGTTTTGGAAAAATCGGTCAATTATAGCATTTGATTTTTTAAAATTATCATTTTGAACATATTCAATTACTCTAAAAATATACAAAATTGCATGCATGTATGTGATTCATATAGAAAAATTAGGTTTTGGTGCATTTCTAAAAATCTATTGACTCTCAAACCTAAATAGGTTCTAAGACATAAGACCCTATGAAATTGTACATTATTCCCAAATTTTAAAATTTATAAAACACCTGCTAGACGTAGGTTCCCTAGGCGCCCTTGTCCAGTCATTTTGGGCTAAAAATTTATGTGAAGATCTATGTGTGCATCCTTTGTCTAGATCTAGTTTCTATTTTGGAGTTCTATTTTTCAAACCTATCTGACTTTGCTAAAACATTTCTAGCTTGATCATATGGCATAACACAATGTTCTCATTGCAAAAATCTTGTCATGCCATAGTTCATGTTTTGTTGTTAGATCTTGTTAAGCATTTAAAAAAACATTGTTACAAGCATGTGAAAATGAGTTTATTTCTCCTCTTATGTTATTTTTCATTGATCCCTCTCCCACTATCTCTCCTATGTGTGAGGATATCTTAGTGCAAGAGAATTCAATCATTGAAAATCATGACAATTATGTTCATTATTCTTCTAATATCTCACCTACTTGGAAATAAGGCATCTTGGTGCTAGAAGATTCAATCATTGAGTGTCATGAGAATCTTGTTTTTCTCTCCCAATACTTCTCCTACTTGGGAAGATATTGTGGCACAAGAGGATGCCATAATTGATACATTTCTTTCAAAATATAGTAATATGGATTGCATAGATGAAGATGCTAAGGTGACATTAGATTCCCCATCAATAGAAGATCATCAACATGGAGTTAACTCCATTGAGGTTATGAATGCACAATTAACATTTAGATCTCCTTTAATCATTGGACCTCCTAAAATTCCTCTAGTTATTGGACCTCCTAAATCACCTCTCATCATAGGACCTCTTAAACCTCATGGCCATATCGTAAACTTTGAAAAATAACTCACTAGTAATTATGTGTTGCAATAACCAAGTTATCACATAGTTTCTCACACATATAGCACTAGAAATAATAAGCAACCAAAACAAACACCAACATTCATTCCATTACCTCAACCACACCTTCCATCCACACCTAATATTCCTCAGTGTAGTGGCAAAGAATATGATCTTGTTGAGAAACTTTGTAATACTCTAGCCAAGATATCCCTTTGGGTCTTGATTCAAAATTCACCTGCATACCATAGGATGCTCCAAGAGGCTTTGCAAAAGATTGATGTCTCGACTTGTGTTAAATCAAATGATGTAGATGCCTTGTTTGATTGTATGTAAGTGACAAAGTTGGATATTACATTTCCCCAACATGAATTAACCTTGATTGAGATCCTAAATAAACATGAAGCTAAGACATAGAAAAAGTGAAACCCTAGATATTTCACTTTAAGGTTTAGGCAACTTACCACCCTTCAATGGCTTTCTTGAAGGAATGAAGTCATACAAATCTCCTCAAGGCTCGGATCTTGCTTGCTTGAATTTCTTAGATTGCTTAGAGACCTAGAAGACCTAGAAGGATTAGTCTTCACAAACAATATGATACCATAAACATGAATAAAACTTACACACTTTGACATGATTCTTGGACCTTGAATTATTGCAATAATGTTCACAAATCTACCATTTATTTCCCTTGATTGATTGTAGGATCTTCAACTTTCTCAAGCCTTTCATAAATTGCCTCCTTATGCTACAAAATGAGACGAAAACATGATTTTATATGCATTTTAATTATTCCTTTTGGGTAGGGGCTGACCTGGGGTCATTTTCAAACCATAAAAGCCTACTAATTGAAATTTAGGACATTCAAAAAATTTCTTTTTGGGGAATGGCGACTTAGTCCAATAATGAAAATAGTGTTCAAGAATTTTTGGGCCTGAATTTATAGGGATGACAAGGAATTAAATTTATTTTCTTAATCTAGCCCCAAAATTGGAAAATTATTATTACAATTAAAGTTATAAGTAAAATACGGTGTCAAGGTAGTGTGAAATTGTCAAGGGTGACAATTTACAATGCTACATTTTGCCCCCACTTTAGTGAGAGTATGAACTTATGCTCATACTCACACTAAAGGAAGAATATGTCAAGAGGGGTTCAATTGTCCAAACATTGAAGAGGTAGGATGGCTATGAATCTAGGGGGGGAGTAAGCCTCTAGGATTCAAGATCCCATGAAAAAACAACATAGGGATAGAGGAATACACAATGTGAAGTGAAATGTAACAAGATAACATACAAAAACATGCATGATGAGAACACGAAGCATACACAATGAAAAAACATGATGTAACATAAAATATAGACAAAAAAAAAAACACAAACACAATGCAAACATGAAGAAGACACAAAAAAAAACACAAGGTTAGTACTAAAGGGATTCAAGTCGGTAAGGAAAAGAGACCTTAGTCTTAAATTGTCTCAAATACCAAACATCATTTGTTGAATGTGCTGTCAAAATAAAATGATGCTCTCAAAAGGATGTGAAATCACACTCATGAGTCACATGGATCTACTAGCTAGAAAGCCATACTATGTTAGGTTTCCATGCAATATGATGGGTTCCACAAGGCTAGCAAGTTGCATTATGCTAAGACACTCATGAAACACATGGCTCTACTATCAAGCAAGTTGTGCTATGCTTGACGACCATGTTAAATGGGGTGCTCAAGTCCATGACCAAACAAGCTTTGTTATGTTGAGTACATGAACTATCTTTCCAAAGCCTCACCTAAGAAGGTGCACAAAATTGCCTAAGAAGGCACATAAATGCCAAAATTTCTTAAGGTGCATAAACTCACCTAAGGGGTGTTATAAATAAAACCACCACCAAAGGTGTTTTACAAAATGACAAATGGGGATTGCTCAATCCATAAAGAGTCACACATTAGAGAATATCACACATGATACCACCACTAAGAGAGGACAAGTCATGGAACACAAGATCATAATTTAGGGAATACTATCCATATTATTTCCATGAAAGGGAACATCATATTCCAAGAAAAGTCACATCACTAGAGGAAATCAAGCCTAATATCACCACGAATGGGAGACAAGCATAGATTGAGGAGGTCACACTTTTTAGGAGATGTATGCTACCATCACTAAAAAGGGACTATTATTTATGCAAACCATGAGCAGGGAACTATATTCCCCCCATAAAATGTCAACATACTTGCTATGTTGGTATTTGTTGTCACATGAAACTACACCCTACTGAACATGAAGTTCAACATTCCAATGACACAATGGAAATGACCTCAAGGTGTGGGACCTTTACACATATGAGATCGAGTCTCTAGATAAGCCTGACTTCTTCTTACAATCCAAGTACAATATGTTGGTTCAACCCAACACATGAAAACCTACCACTATCCTACTCTAATAGCTCATAGGGAAAAGGGGAGAAGGAATGCATGAAAGGGAAATGAAGGTGGTGCACCAAGATGAAAAGTTGTTTCTTCTTGGCTTAAAATGCTCAATACATCATTGAAGAGGGACCAGGGGACTTACACAACTCTTTATTTGGTTGATTCTCACAAGCATACAAGAAGGTTAGGGTTTCAAAAGTTGTTGGAAGGAAAGGAAGGTTTCTCAAACCAATGACTGTAAATAGTTTAACTCAAACATGGATACATAAAAATACAAGAAAACACTCAAACATGAAGGTAATGAAAAATTACTCATACATAAAAGAGGAGAGAACCAACAACAATGATTAGCTTCATTAATGCAAAGGCATATAGCCAATATTTACAATGGTAGAGTGTAAAATATAGTTTTCCAAAGAAAAACCCTAGAGGAGTCAGAGGAAGAACCCTTAGAAAATCTATAAGTATTGATTTTATAGATCAAGAATAAATCAGATGAATAAAACTGAAAACTTAACCCAAATAGGGTTAGCAGTCAAAGAGATTTGATCAAGGAAATATTTGTTGTGAAATATGTGCCAAGAAGAGCCTAGAGAAAAGAAGGTTTGCACACCATCCCCCCTACCATAAATATTTTCCTAAAATTCATCCAAATCCACCATGAAATCAAGGATATGAGTATGGAGTTCGTCAGAAGGAATAAAGCAACAACAATAAATGAGTATGGCTACAACAAATCCACCTGTAGGAGTCAAAGAAAGCATTTAATGTTGTCCTTGAAGCCTTAAAAAATAAATACGAGCACTCAAAAAGTGATCCAAACATTAATGGTGTCATCTTGAAAAAATGCCAAACTTGGGGGAAGGTCAGGGTGTCAAGCCTGAAAAGAAACCTTTGCTTATGCATTAAATGGTCCAAACCCCCAAAAGAGCACATTGTCAAGAATTGGGCGTCAAGCTCGCTTCATACCATATGCTTAGAAGAAGGGATGAAAAAAATGTGGAACACCGAAATCAAAGGTAAGAGAGAAGGCTTACCCCCAAAATTGGAAGTAAGGGTGAAGCCTTACCCTCGAAAACCAAATATTTGACACTTAATCAAAAAAAATTGAAAAAAGCTTTCAGGGAAAGGGTGGTTGGAAGAAAGGTTTACCTCCTAAAAAGGAAAGGAATCAAGGAAGATTGAAATCCCATAAGAAAAAAACTTTTGAAAATAGGGAAGAAGCCTTACCTCTTGCTTTAAGAAAGTAAGAGGGAAGAGGGGATCTCAAACCCTAAACCTCAAATTGGAGGTAAGGTTTGGGGATTACCCTTGAAATTGGAGGTAAGGGAGTGATGAAGGCCACACCGCTCGAAACCCACACAAATCACTACAATTGATACCAACATAGAAGATGTGAGACAAAAAAATAACTCTCTTTCAATTATTTTCTAGAAAATGAAATTACAGATTCAAAAAATTACATGCTACAGCCTCATGGGCTTGATTCATTACACCGAAATCAACTCTAAAAATAAAATGTATTATTCGAAGCCACAATTTGCACTATTGGAGCCACCTTCTACAAACCCCATTTAACCCTTTTATTTTACCCAATAACCACCCTAGAATGTTCTAGAAGTTCAACTTTCCCTTTTTTTTTGGCGCCAAAAGTCCCACAATTTGATTTTTGGCCTAGGAAGAAATTTTAATGAAATTCACTTTTTAGATGAGCAACTTCGTGGGGCCATAACTTTTGATCTGGATCTCCGATTGGATATTATAACATATCATTGGAAATATCTCGAAGAGATCTACAACATCAAACCCACCTGAGGTTGGTTCATCAACTTTTCAAGTTGTTTTAGGGCCTCTAAGATTTTCATATCTAAATTTGAAGTTGCATTGGAGAAATTTCCTAGGACGGAAACTTTAATATCTCCCAAACTGTGTAGGGTATTGAGACGATTCTTTCACGACTAAAAAATTTTTTTAGTTCCACTCCTTGGGGTAAATTTTTAGGTCCATATGAGTTTGTTTAGGACAACTTACTAAAAATAGTAAGTGACTATTTCTCACCTTTTATAACTCCTGGTTGTCTTACACCCCTTAAGTGCCATCATGGAATTCAAAACAACTAAACAAATTAAGGAAAAATGTTTTTTTTGGGTGATGCAAGATTTCCCTACACTATTGGATGTTCCTACATCAAACACCTAAGGTAATTTTAAAAGTGACCCTGTCATTTCTCAAGAGTTAGAGGAAAGCCAAGATGGTTAACCTCAACCTCAGACAACAATGATGAATCAACAAGACTTCTCTCCACTTCACCAAGTACTATGTATTATTGACTGTTTCTTGTGCTTCTACCCACACATGACTATCCAAAAAAATTCTATCTCCTCCTTTCTAAAGTAGGTGCTGGGATACCTTAATCGGTATTTCTATTATTTCTTTCCTCAATTCTCCATTATATTTTGTTAAATATCAAAATGGTAAAATAAGGAAATAATATGAATTCACCGTTATTTCTACCCTCATATGCATTTCCTAAATCATGCTTCTTCAAGACCCTTGCATGGTCCAACTTCTTCATCTTTAACTTGTTGTATGTACCAACTAGAAACCTCTCCTTTCACAAATGAACCATGACTTCATATCTTACCTAGAAATCCTTATACCTCATTTTTTTAATCTGCCTTAGCCTTATATTGTGAGTTCAACTTATTTATATGTTTCTTCACCTCTTTGTGCAAATTCTTCTAGTGCTCAACAAAATATTCAATCTCATCATTACTCTTCTCCCCCTTATCCATCTTTCTTAGTTCAAAAGCAGTTCTTGGACTACTCCCATACACAATATGAAATGGTGATTTACCAGTGCTCCTATTGATAGAATTGTTGTAAGAAAATTCCTCTTGTGGTATAATCAAATCCAATCCCTTGGGCTTATCTTCTACGTCTAAGCATCTTAGCAGGTTACCCAAACTCCTATTCACCACCTTCATTTTTCAATCAATCTATGGATGGTGTGTTGAATTGAACTTCAAATATATCTTCAACTTCTTCCATAATGTCCTCTAAAAATAACCAACAAATTTTGTATCTCTGCCTAAAACTATACTCTTGCAGACCATGTAGTCTCACCACCCTCGTAAAAAAAATTCGCAACATGAGCATCACTAGTCTTATGACACACGTAATGAAATGTGCCATCTTTGAAAATATATCCACCACCACAAATATGGAATCATGCCCTCTTTTTTTCCTTTGCAAGCCAAGAACAAAATCCTTGCTAATATCCTCCCATGTCCTCTCAGGTATAGGTAATGGCTGATACAATCCAATATTATGACATGTTCCTTTCACCATCTAACATACTTTACAACTTTGTACAAACTTCTTCACATCTTGTTGTAACTGTGGCCAATAATGATTCTCACTAACAAGAGCAATGGTCTTATCTCGATCAAAGTTTCCATCCAATGCTCCACTATGCTTCTCCTTGATTAGATTCTCTCTCATAGAACTCCTTGGAATACATAATTGGCTTCCTCTAAACAACATCCCATCTTGGATTAATAAATCCAACCATCTCATCCTATCTAATGCAAAAAGTTCCAAACAAGCCTTCCAAGCTTCTACAAAGTCTGGATCTTCAAAATACAAACTCTTGAGTTCATTGAACCCACCAACCTCTATATTCATTTCTATCAACAAATTTTTCCTTCTACTGAAGGAATCTACAACTCTGTTTGACCTTCTACTCTTATGCTTCAAAACAAAGGTATAACTCTACAGAAATTCAACCCATTTTAAGTGCTTTTGATTCAACTTTCCTTAACTATTGAGATACAACAAATCCTGGTGATCAATATATAAAATAAATTCTTTTGGAAAAAAATAGTGTCTCCGTTTCTTCAAAGCCTAAAATATAGCATAAAAATATTGATCATAGACAAAATATTTCTTCTTAGCATAATTTAACTTCTCACGAAAATAGGCAACATGCTTACCTTCTTGACTCAAAACAACTCCTATAGTAGTTCCACTAGCATCACAATCTACCTGAAAGACCTTATTGAAATATAGGAGTGCCAAAACAGGTTTCTCTGTAACTTTCTTCTTCAACATATCAAATTTTTTTGCTGCTCTTATAGTCCACTTAAACTCTTTTCTATCCCCTCTCATCACTTCAGTTAGAGGTACAAAAATACTACTAAAATTATTAATAAACTTTCTATTGTTGACAAGAGACACTACAAATGTTTTTTGGTGTTTTCATTGATGGAAACACTAGTCGATGATTGGATCTACACGTCATCATTTGCTCATACCGGCAGACAAATTGAAGACAGTCAAGGAAGAACAGTGCATCTGACAATTTTTTGTTCATTGATTCACATGCAGATTTTTTGTTGTTATTTTGGGTTGTGGATCTCATGGGAGGTTGATCAATGTATCTCTTGTGTTATCCAAAAATCTCAGTGCCTCGTATCAAGTTGTGTACAAGTCTGGAGGTCCAGTTGGATATCTTTATGTTCATCAGTGTTTGGTGGCCGACCTAGTTGATATAATGTGTCACAGATATTCAAGGAGTGTTTACTCAAATGTTTTTGTGTTTGAGCATCTTGATTTGGGTCCAAGCTAAGTTTTGAATGATCATTGTGGTTGTAAATTGAATATTATTCATGATTTGAGCTGACAGTTGTAAATATTTTTAAGTTTTATTAAATCTAACTTGTTGCGATTAAATTCTTAGTCGCGAATATATATGAATGATCAATTATATCATTTTGTGCATTAATAAGGTGTGTTGATGTGTGTTGAAAATATCAAAAGGGT
Source organism: Sequoia sempervirens (assembly GCA_007258455.2). Classification (NCBI taxonomy): domain Eukaryota; kingdom Viridiplantae; phylum Streptophyta; class Pinopsida; order Cupressales; family Cupressaceae; genus Sequoia; species Sequoia sempervirens. Next base: position 231 of record VDFB02013875.1, on the reverse strand, counting down.
GATTGAGTGATTATGCACAATTTTACTTGTGCATTAAAGATTTTGTGATGCGAGTTAGAGTAGAGCAGAGCAGAAATGTAGAATCAGTTAGAAGGATAGAAGATCGACTAACGATCCTAACTAGAATTGTAATCAAGCATTTGTAGATGCTACTCTCTCAATTCATTCCTTTGGATCTAATCCAAATCTTTGTAAGGCAGTGTGTCTTTCTATTTTGAGTAGTGAGCTCTA
>VDFB02013874.1:0-10062 GCA_007258455.2 Sequoia sempervirens | reverse complement strand
GGTAGAGAAAGCAAAGGTGTATCAAGAAAATCTAGAAGTGGAGCTAATGCACTAATGCATGACATTCTTTATACACCATTTTTAGAAGTGCAACTAATGCACTATTACTCACAGTTCATATAGTAGCACCCAACTAATCCATCACCTTCTATTGATAAACTTCAAAGAAAAGAAAGTCATTTAACAACTACCTGACATCATAAAAATAGCATTAAACAGTTTCTATTCTTTGGCCTGCAAACTTCCTCAGCTGATTTTTTCTTTTTTAAGAAAATAGATGAAGGTGGAGTAGGAATGCCTGCATATGCCACCAAAATATTTTCGTCCCTTTCTTTTACGTGTTTCATCCTGTGCTGAATAAAGTCCCAATACCGAAATGCCCTGTAACGCTGTGGGTGGTCTTCGTCTATCAGCTCTGGCGGTGCTCTTATCTCCATATCCTCTGGAAATACATCAAAAAAGGCCAACGACACACGAGACTGCCGTTTTTTCACCATCACACGGTGGTTTACATTGAGAATTCTGCCGTTACTCCATGCCTACATATGGATATGACGATTTTTAAGTCATAGAAACAATCCGAAGATACAACATTTCTAATACCTGAAATGAAACAAATAATACCTGAAAACCATCGCCTGTGACGGCAATGAGGGAGTGAGGGACGGGTTTGACGTCCACCCATTCTCCTCCCTTTAAGAATTGAAAGCCCCCTGCGTCGTCCTCCTGTAGCAGGGTGAGGCTGTTTCCGTCCGTGTGGGGTGGAAGACCCGTGCTGTCAGGAGATGGGTCAGATGAAACGTCGTACATGTTCAAGCGGAAGACGGCCTTATCATTGTTGAAGTGCGATTCGGAGTACTTGCCCACTCCCAGACTCTCAAGAATTACCCGCTGGACTCTTTTTGAAACTTCCATTATCTTGCTCGTGTACTCTTGCACCACTTCGCTGAGAAGATCAGATCAACTCCCGCCATCAAGAAAGAAGAAAATATGTTTTTTTCCCTATTCAAATGCAAAAACAAGTACTAAAAAGCTTTTGCCATTGGCGAGGAAGGCCTCATTTTTCTACTTTAGTTCAATTTTCCTATTTATTATTTCTATTTTTAAATGAGGTCATAGGTGGGTCTGGCAAGAAACCAATGGAAGGAGATTCCGGGTTTAAATCCTACACATTTTGCCAATTGAAAAATTGAACCGTTTGATCATCAAGCAGAACCATTAGGAAATGGTGAACTTAACCATTGAAATTCAAGAAACCCACTAGGGAGAAATTTATAGGCCACCTAAAATATAGATTCCATGGTTCAAATCCCATAACTTCCAATTTACAGACCTCGTTCACCTTATTAACTGTTATGTCCAACTAGAGTGCATATGGATCCAACATAAACTTTCAGTGTCTCATTCTTAGATCTCCGCATAAAATAGAAGTTCGGCATTCCACAGAGTAAAATAGAAGGGTCTGTTGTTTTTATATGTTATCTTTCACTTCATAATTTTTACGTTTCCATACATAAAGTAACAGATCGGTACTTTCCAAAGCAAAAATAGTAGAGTCTGCTATTTCATAAACATCTTTGAGCTGGTAATTTTTAAGGTCTTCACATAAAGCAGAAGATAATCAGTTCACAAATAAAAAAAAGCAAAATCTGTTGTCCTACAGACTATCTTTAAGCTGTAATTCTTAGTTTTCCACATAAATGTCAAAAACCTTCTATGTTCTATTCTAAATAATGGGCATATTGCAGTTAACCAATTGTTAGTTTGGATCCTTACGGTAGTTTCCCACATAAATAATGAACCTGTTGTGTTCAATGGACTATTTTCATAGTTCCTAGATCTCACTGTAAATAATGGGCCCATGGCCCGCTACTTGTACTTCACTAAACAGCTATTTTTAATGGACGAGACCTCACACAAAGCCAACCTACATGCTCTTTTACCCGGCCAAAAAAACAACCATAACTTTTGATTGTCTTGTAACTCATCTTGCAAAAGAGGTTCATTAACTATAAGAAAAAATGGAAAAAGAAAACTTACCAGAACTTTTGGTTGCCTTGAGGCCACAGGACATCAGAAAACTGTTGTATGGCCTTGGCATGAGGGACCCCATCTATGCCCAGGCTTTCGTAGAAGGGGAGATGAGCAAATCCTCCAATATAACGAGCATAATAAAGTGGAGGTACAGATTGATCTTTCTTCTTCATCTCTGTGGGAAGCTTAAACACGTCACGGCATACCATATCTGCTGTCTGTATAAGGCTGGCCTCAATCCCATGATTGACAACACGAAAGCAGCCCCATTCTTCAACAGCTTCTCTTAAATTTTGCAAACACAATTCATCTATAGGGCCAGAGAAGTCCAAAACAGGAATATCATCATTCTTTGCTCGACTGTCAACACCTGACAACGCAGAAGCCATGGCGTTATTGTTAGCAAGGAGGATAATCTTAATCTAGGACGAAAAACAAATGGGCTACACTATATATAATGACAAACGAATAATTCACCACTTTTTCTTGATTCTCAAACGATGGGAAATCGAGATTCCAGCGGTGAAGATTACGACATTTTTCAATTTTCATAACAAAAGGTATATTTAGAATTGAAGCCCCGAACACAATCCTAACCACATTATTTCTTTTTACACATTTCAACCGACACGTCCCCTAAAAGGGTAAAAAGAAAAAGACTTTTAACTGCCCAAACATACAAAGAAAAGATACACGAAAGGAAAACTCTCAACCAATCATAAAGGAAGTGACCAGTAAATGTAAGCTGGCATCACACTATGTCTAATTCTATTAGCCATGAAAAATAGCTCCTTGTCTCAAAAGGATATTGAAAATGACAACTACCTCCCGAGCCAGAAATAACTAAGTCGTGCTGAACACTTATCTCAGTATTAAGCTACTTGTTAGCAGAATTTGATAGCGGAATATTAAGATTGGTATTCCAAATATGGCGGGTTAACAGAGGGAGCCGGTTTTATGGCGGAGCTGAGTTATGGATCTCGCCTTCAGGCGGATCCCCCGTCGTTGGTTGTCATCAAGTGGAGAACCTTTTGGAAAAACTGGAAATACAAACATTGGGAACAGGAGTTCTGTGTTGTGTTTTTTACGGGTCACCTTCAAGTACCTTACCTTCAAGAATTCTCACAGTTTAAATTTCTTCAAGTAGTGATTTTTACTATGTAAGTATAAATTTGAAGGTATAGCTTGAATATGTAAGTGTTATAAAAATGGGAACAAAGAGTGGTTTGTTTACACACAAATTTGATTTTTTTTTGCACTTCTTCTTAGTATGCAAGATGATATAGATAACATTATCTAGGTATGGGCTCACCAATTAAGTTGAATTAGTGAGTTTTAGAAGAATCATTTTAGTTAAGAATGTGATTAGTGATTTGGAATTAAAAAATGTGTAGAGTGTTTAAGGTTATATTAGATAATTCAAATACAAAATCTAATTGAATTGAAAAAAGCCAACTTTCTCTAGTTAAGACCCATTCCAAACTATTTTCAAACTAAGTTCAATTTCTAAAGCCCTTATAAATTTTTTTTCTAAAACCTAAACATTGTATATTTTGTTCTTTAGCATTTGGATGTAGGGTGGACACTAAAGGTAAAATACATGATTGATCAAGGAATAGTGATAAATATATAAAGAGGTCAAATGCACCTAATGCAGTTGAACAACATCACACCACATAACCACTTGATAACCACCAATGTAATAGGAATTTCTAACTTTCTCCCCTTTATTACATTGTTCTTGTGAATAAACCCTAGAAAAACCAAACTTTACTTTACCAATTGAACCCCCTGAAGGTTTACATAACAAAACTTGTTGATTACAAAATAGATATACATTCTTGAGAATATCTTACTTTGAAGAAAAAAATCCTAAATCAAGTGGAACTCCATCAAGTTGCGTCATGACCCACATAAGGGTGTAGCTTTGAGATAAGTTCTTGAGTTCTTGTACTATCACTTTCTCAAACTCTTGAATCACTAATTCTTAGATTATTCAGCAATAATCTATATTGAGTTACAATAGAGGTCCATCAAGTTTTCTAATAACTGTACCAAATTATTCGATAATAATATGTATTGAGCTTCGATAAGGGTAAAAGCACAAAGTTGTGTCACACTTTTAGTCAACTAATCAACACAACTTAGTTTAGGTATTTCTAACTAAAAATCAATTTTGGTCAAACATATGATCTAGTAAGATTCATTCTAGCTAAGTTAGATACTTCCACAACTTTCTCAATTAAAATTGTTGGATAAAAATATATGGAGCACAACTTTGAGTCCAATTTACCAAAAGAATAAAAATTATTTTAAAAACTTGAAGTTTCAATAACTCCTACTAATGTAAATAACATTTTTTTTAAAATGTAAAAATATCCTTTTGTAGATCCATAAGTTTAGTTTTCAAAAATATATTTATTTTAATAGTATAATTATTATTTATATTTTATATTTTATTTTTTCTAAAAGTAGGTTTTCAGCACAAAATATTAGGTTGATTACCATTCCAAGGAAAAATACTAAAACTTATTCAAATTTTTTGAAAAAATAAAATATGATGTATTAGATAAAAGAATCTATTTCAAGATGGTATAAATTTTTTTCCATTTTAGATAAATATTTAATATAAAAGTTGGCGTCTTGATGGAAACAACTACTTTTTTGATTCACGCACATTTTGAATTATAGTGTTAATTTATTAGAAACTAGTTTAAAATAATTTTTAATTTTTTTTAAAAATACAAACATAAAATATACTAAAAAATACATATTTTACTAGTTTACATCATTTCAAAATTCAAAACATATATACCACTTTTTAGTGACTTGAGTTTAAAAGTTGGATCAGTGTTGGACGTTTCCTTTATAAAATGTGATGCAACTTTGTGCTTTTACCCATAAGGCTCCATCAAGTTGTTTGGTGACCCTCAAAAGGGTATTATTCTTGATCACAATTGTGTAAATCACTCGAAAAAATCCATATTATGTTCAATACAACATCTCATACTTGTCTCAAAAAACAATCACAATATATGCATTCTTAAAATCCGTTAGCATCAACATGAAAATCAAGAAAGAGAGCAAAAAGGATGCTCATGCAAAACACCATCTCAAAGCAAAAAGTTAACTTGAGATGATGAAATCCCTCCATTCTCTGGTGCCTCTAGCCTCTAATTGTGATGGTTCAAAGTATGAATTTATCTTATTACTATCGACGAAATCATCATCTAGTTGATCCTCATCCTCATCCTCGATAAAAACTAAGTTACTTTCATTGGATTGATCTTTGTGATTTCCTTTAAGAACATCTTTGGCTCAAGTTTTACATGACCAATCTCTATGAATTTATTTCTCATAGTTAAAAAAATTAATTTCCCCACTATTTGTTCCTAACTTTTTATTATGTCTTCAAGAATATAATGCATTCTCCTATTTATAATCAACATTTGTATCTTCTACATTATTTCTATTTTATTCTGCTCAAAGAGATGAGATCATATATTCTAAAGTTTGAGAAGTTATTTTAGTAAGTATAAAAATAACTTTATTATATTTTGAAGGTAGACTGTTTAACAAAATGGCTTTAAAATCATCACCATCAACTAGAGCCTTGAATTGTTCTAGTTTCCTAATGAGAGATCTAAGATTACTTATGTGATTTGACATTATGATTCTATCTTCCCTTTTGAACTTGAATAATTGATGTTGTAGAGAAAACTTTACATTAAGTGTTTTTTCCCTAAACAATTTATTTAGATTATCCCATGTTGCTGCTAATTATTTATTTAATTCTATGTGATGTAATTTAATGTTGGAAAGAGAAGGAATTGTAATTGACTTGACTTTATCATCTCTACTATGCAAATCTAATAATTAATTTGCATCTATAGGTGAGCTTTCTTTTCCACTTACTATTCCCTATAAATTTTTATTTATTATTTTGTGTCATAGAAAAATGGCCCTTTGACATTTTCATGGTCTTTTAGCTCTCTCTTCATGATGCTTGGTCCATTTTTGTTTGATTTAATGTTGTAATGTGGCTTAAACGTTCACATTAGGTCCTTAAAATTAAAATTATGACGTCTTGTGAAGGTGTTGCAAAATATTTTTACACTTTTCTAGACTCTATTCATTACAATTCACCTAAAAGTCACCTTTTCATCACTTGTCAAGTCCTATTTTTGAAGTGTTGTAAATTATTGTAACAAGATTTCATGCTTTTCAAGGCTTAATTTCAATATTTACACCTTTCTTATGCTTTATTTGACCCCTTTATGCCCTTATAAGGCTTAATTAAGTGTGTTTTTGAATGTAAACCCAAAAAACAACATTAAATGCAAGATAATTCCCGACACCCATATTCAAGTCCAAGGTGGGACCCATTCTCCATGCATGGAAAATGAGTCCCTCTTGACTCAAAATTCAAAATATTTCAATTTTTTTCAGGTTTTTATTTAAAATCACTTTATGTCGGCATGTGATGAGTTATCATCACGTTACTAAGGCACAAGTGTGTATAAATAAGAGTTTTCTTCTCATTTTAACCCCCATTCACCAAGTTCACTAATTCACTCATTCATTCAAGCATTCAATAACTTTACATCATTCAATAAAGCATTAATCAAGTATCTTTGAGCAACCATTGATATATCTTCAAATTTCTTCAACAAGGTTGTTGAGTTTAGGACATTTTCATGTTGTCTATTCATCTTTCGTTGTTCATTTCATTCCATTTCTTCATTAAAGGTTTAATTACCAAAGTGGGATTTGACCAAGGTAAATCCCTATAACCTAACCCTTAACCACTTTCCCCCTTTTGTATGTGTGTTTGTAGAATTTTGTATGCAGATTTATCAAGCAATTAGGTGTTGAAAAGTGGACAAGAAGTCAACAAAGTGTTTCAAGCCAACTACAATGTATTTCAAGCTTGCAGACAACCTACAGTCCATTTTAGGAAAATTTGACTTCATCAACCTGACAAGAAGACAAGCTAAGATATGGTGCTACAGAATTGGTCCCTGATTTCACAGAATTTTTGAAGAGGACTAATTTTCCATTAGTGGAAAATGAGTTCCACCTTAAGGCTGGAAAACTAGATTTTTCCAAATTCCAGATCCCAACACTTAGAAACCTATTTTTAGAAGTTTTCATCAAAAGCAAGACTGATTCACCATCAATGGAAAATGAGTCCCACTGGTGATTTCTAGTGATTTATGTCAGCATTCAAGATGCTCCAAATTATTCATCCTCTACCTAGGTGCACTTTGATTCAACCTTCTTCATTTCTGCTTTGCATTTGTTCATGTTTAGTTCATGCTTGCATATCACATTGTGTTTTCAAACATTACAAATTCATTAGGTTTTTCATTCATAATCAATCAATTACATTACTTAGGGGTGACCTCACAATATTGGTTTACAATTTTTGGCCTAACTAGACACTGAGCTGATTTTTTCTAACTAAATCTTCACTTTTGGATGCCTATAGTGGCTAAATCGTGTGGAATTTGAAGATGATGCAAACTAGTGATTTTTAAAAAAATTTCTATAGATTCTAAATATATTTTTTCAAAATTTTTGGAATCATATTGCACTTCTTTTTCCATCTCCCTTGAAAACTAGTTTTTTTCAATAAACACTATTTTTAAGGAGTGACACTCACCGTATAACACAACTTTTTCTCCATAAAGGATAAAATTCTATTTTTTTCAAATTTAGATTTTTAACTACAATATCTAGTGCTTCCAATTAGTTTCATAGTGTTTTATAGAATATTTTTTCCTTAATCAAGTTTCAAAGTCAAACCAATTACAATTTAGACATAGGCGAACCATATAACACAACTGTTTTTGTATGTATCAAGATTCAATTTTTATTTTTATTTTGAATCAAGGACTTTAATATCTGGTGCACTCATATTTAAAAAAAAAATTGATAATATTCTATTTTTCCACATGTGCGGAATAGATAGCTTGATTTTTGGTGAAAAACCTAAATTCATAAAAATAAAAATAAATATAATAATAATTAAAATTAATTAAAATTATACTTTTTGGAAGCTTATAATAAGGACTACATACCTCTTTACAAAAATAAATTTTAAATGAATTCATTTGATCACCTAAAAAGGTAACTCAAAAGTTGTTTTTATCAAAGATTTTGATATGTGTAATGTCATAGGTATGGTTTAAAACTAGTGGGGTTCTATCCAAGGGGGATTGGTCTAAGATGGTTTGATCAAATCCTCTTTAATTGGAATCCTTTAAGTGGAACTTTTCAAGGCTTAAATCATTATATTTTCTAAAAATATGTGATTGTAGCAAAAATTAGGATCTCCTAGAAAGTGTAAACCACTATTGTGGCAGCACCCTTAGTTGCACTTAGATCATCACATTTAGCCTTAATAACATTATACACATCTTAATTTGAGTGAACTACATTGATTTTTCATTTTTTTTATCTCTCTCCTTTTAGGTGAAACATCCTAAGAGTACAAGAGTAGCCTATAAGCCTCATGCCCAAAAATCTATGGTTCATTTTGGTGAACCTGCATATTGAACATCATATCATTCTAATTTGCATTTATATTTTCATCCTAGGACTTAATTGCATTTTCTTTTGCATTTTTTTTTGCATCCTAGGGTTTCTTAAAATTGCATTAGTGAAAGACTCATTTAGACTTCATTTTTGCATATAATATAATTCGAAACTTGAAAATATGCATTTGAATCCTTAGTTTAGCATCCTAAAAGAATATAAATCACTATTAATTCTCTTCCTAAAAACAAAAAATCTCATAGTTGGACCCATTCACCACCCTGGGCAAATCAATCCACTTGCACATTTCATACTGCATTTTCAGGCATTTTTCTAGGTAATTACTGCATTTTTGTTCTCTATTGTTATTTCTTTGTTTCAGTTTGAATAATTCTTGTTATTTTCATTTTGCACTCCTAGATTGCATTTCATTTTGCATTCAATCTATTTTGTGGTACTCTAGAAGGAGTGTTTGCGCCCATTGATAATGCTTTTAGTGAGATGAAGTTCTAGACTCATGGCTTCCCATGATAACACTTTTGTTGTGAACCTTGGGATCTCAAGAGCTCCTACTCTTGGTATGGAAAATGGTGCATTAGGCATGGATACTACCACTACTATGCCTTCACCTTTCCATCCTATTCATGTTGACACACAAAACAATTTCATTCTCAAGTAAGAAAAAGTTATTAGTATTCATGAGGATTTTGCACATTTACAACAAGCAAGATTTATCCCTTTGAAAACATTTCCACCACTGCTATACCTACAATAGAAAACCTTCATCATTTGATTGAAAGTGATGATGGCTTACAAGTTATGAAAAGAATATCTTAGATATACAATAAACACGTTCCTTCTACTTCCCAGTTAGCTAACAATTTTGTAAGCCAAGGAGGACCTCACAATCCTCCTCCTTCAACCATAGCATCCATACCAACTTATACCACTCCTCAAGTTACAACAAGTATGCAACAGGTTAGTCATGTGACTCCTTTCACTGTTCCAACTAGCATTCCTATTTCTTTTGTGGAATCACATATTCCTTCTTCCACCTTCACCCCTCTTAGTGCCCCTTCCACTTCCCCTAAAATTACATACACTCCACCATTTTCCCTTCCACCTCATACCACTTACACCGATCCCATCATTACACATCTCTTTAACATAGCTTCATCCATGCAACAAAAAATCTCCACCATTAGCCAAAGTCAAAATGGTCAACCCACATATCATGTTCATATTAGTCCATTATCCTTAGAGATCTTACGTACACAGATACCACAAGGAATTGAAATGCCTAGGTTTGAGAAATACATAGGTAAAGGAGACCCTACTAATCAGTTCAATGCTTATACAAACTTGTGCAGTGACTTTGTCCTCGATGATAAGCTGATAGCCAAAAAATTTCTTAGGACCTTGAAGGATACTGCATTGGAGTGGTTTTCAAACTTACCCAATCATTCAATCTGATTGTTCAATGAACTT